>VYZQ01063173.1:0-22005 GCA_013400655.1 Mystacornis crossleyi
ACTACTGCGGGATACAACAACAACTTCATGTCTTTTTTCACCTCTTATAAGACAACTTAGGAACTCATCAGCTTGAAGAACAGGGTGCTGGCAGTCCCTGGGGCTTGTTCCTTGCTCTGGCCTGCATCCCAAGATGTGATTTGAGTTGCTGATAGAACTCAGGGAAAATCCAGCCCAGTGCAGGACTGGTTGCTATGACATTTTGTAGATCGCCATATCAGGAGTTATTGGTGCAAGAGTAACCTACATTCTGCTTTGTGTCTGATTAAAGCCTTTTTGACAGGGACTCTATGCGTTTGACATGAATATGGATGATTTGGGGTTCAAAAACGAGAAAAATCTCTATTTACCCAGTGGTGGTAAAGCATAACTCCTGTGGGACAGCTTTGGGGTCCTTATGCCTTTTAAGGTATGAGCTAAAAATAAAGCTATTATTTATTCATCTGTTGCTTCCTTTGGCAAGAACGTTCATTGCTTATATTTTGACATAGTGCAGAAGAATTTTTAGGTGAGAATTTGACTTGAGGAAATGCTTCTAAAAACCTGCTTTCCACAAAATGAAGAGTGGGCTGGTTTTTTCCTCTAGTGTAAGATAAAAAGATCAAAATGAGGCATTTCCAGACAAGGCTGAAAGTATGTTCCTGTCCTGCTCACTAAAAGCTGGAGATGGTCAATGGGTCAGTGGTCAGTTGTCCCAGGGGTATTATATGTGAGACAACTTTGCTGACTTTCCGTCAACCTCCTTAACACTGCTAGAGTGAAGGAAAAAATAGCTGGTTCAAATGAGGACCAAAATCTGGATGTCTGGTTCCAAGAGGACTTTTAAGGCAATGCAAATGTTTCTTAAGGCTATTTTTTTGCATTCTAGTTCAAACTGCTGTCTAATCCTGTCTAGCATCTGGTGCTTCAGAGAAAGGAAGGGAAGAATGAAATTAAACCTCCCTGTAGACCCAGAGCATTCAACTAAACTGCAGTTTTTCTTGTCTTAAAACAAGATTAGCAATCATTAAAGAAAACTGACAGAAGAAGATTGCTGGGGTGTGGTCATTTCCGTGAAGTTATCAATACATCCCTAGGCATGAAATCTTCATTTTTCAGTGCCTCCCATTAAAAAACAACTCAGTGGGGTCACCACGAGGTCACTGACATTAAGTGCATTGGTTACTTTTCCCAGCTGATGCTATTACCTATTTTGACTTTGCCCTTTGGCTTGCCTTTGGCACTTGAACTGTACCAGCCACTGGCGATATGAATCAGTGCTCAGGACTGACAGTCTCACAGCCATTCAGGCGAGCTGGAGATGTGCTGAATAGATAATCTAAAATACTAATGAGGCTGCATAATGCTGGGGGCTTGCAGGAACTTTCTTGCAATGTGGTTGTGTCACAGTTATGTGAGAAAAAGGGGAGAAACCTAATGTTTGTTACAGCAGAGAGAAAATCTAAATAGAATATTTTAGGTCAAGAGATGAACTATGGTGTTGTTTAGATTTTCTTGCCACGTGGCTTACGATGTTCATTATTTATGGTAGTACTGTTGGAGCTGCAGTGGTATGAAGAGAAGAGCAGAATGATTTTTAGAAAAAGTAAAAGCTTTTAGTTGTAACAGAAGCCTTTGCCTCTATCTAACCCACTTCTTTTCATTGTTTTCACATAGGTGTCCATATCTGCAGAGTGACTGTGCAGATTACAACCAGATCATCTGCTTTTTTTGGCTAGAAGGATTCCTCACTATAGCATTTGAAAGCTGTAGGCTTGTCTCCTCCAGGAATTTCTATGTATTAAAACATCAGTTATCAGCTGGAACTTGTGGCAGCCTATTGACTACCAGGTCCACTAAGGAAAATGCTGCTCTGCACTTCAGATTTACCAGGAGAATGGAAAGAAAGGAGATGCAGAGCTCACATGCAGCACTGGGAACAAACTGATGCAATCCTCAGTAATCTTCGCTACTGGAACCCGCTGTCCGTTTTGTAGAGAGCAAACATGGTCATGTCTTGCTATAACAAACTACCCCTGAGCACATCTTTCCTCATCTGGCCAGCCAGCTAATCCCTGCCTGTCCTCAATTTTGTGAAGTCTCGCTGTAGGTCATGGCCAGGGAAGGAGGAGAGAGTAGGAAGCTTGTCCTCTTCTGCCCTGTGTTGTAACATGTATTTTCCGCCTCTTGGTCTCTCTCCCCACGCAGAAATAAAGGGGAGGGGGGAAAATCTGATTTGATAGAGGTAGCTGCAACAGTTTGCCAGGTAAAAAGCCGTGGGACAGCACGCACACATCACCAGTTCTCTGCAGGAACTTCTCATCACATTTTGAGTATTTCTGAGAATCCTCTCCTCTTTCCCCATCTTTCTAAATGCTGAGTTTGGAATTTTTCAGCCGCCCTTCAAAAAAACCAGAACAATCGTGTGTGCTATATGGTCCCTTCTCTCAGCCCCTTTAATTTTGCAAAATATTGCTTCAGTCACAAAGGCCATGGTCCCTCCTCACCCACCCTGCTGGGAGCCTGCCAGTGCTGTGACTGCTAAGTCCACCTTGGTGGCTCCATGTGTTGGGAGGGATGGAGGACCTAGCATGTGGGACACCCTTTGTCCCTCCCAGCCCTGGTCTCGAAGAACCTGGATACCATTTTGCCTGGCAAATCCAGGGCGTGTTGCCTTTGGGAACAGCTTGCACAGCCTAGACAAGTGAGGCAGAGCTACCAATCACTTTAAAATCCTTAGGCACCTTATCCAGAAGTCAATTCATTAGGCCCTGGCCTTAAAATCATTAGTCAGCAGTGGCCATTTTTTTTCAATTACAGGGTTTAAGGGATTTCTGTGAGTCATTACCCTGAGGTATTAATAGCTGCATTGCTTCTGAAACGACTCAGGTAAGGAGGTGGTGCAGCAGCTGCACCCAGAGCAGCAGGGACCTGGCAGCACGACCCTTTCTTTTACTCTCTAGAGCAGAACTGAAAGGAAAACATGCCCTTGTGTTAAAAATTCAACTCATTCCACAAGCTTTTCACTTTGTCTCTCGAGGGGTCAATTAAAGCTTCATGGTCCTTCCTGCCACACTGGCAAAAAAATATCTTCATCTCCCCTTCCTTTGATTAACTATGTTGTTATAAACAGATGATGCAGCACAAGCAAAGGAAACTAATATGCTTTCCCCCCAGCCAAGGTCCTTGTAAATGAATCCATTAATTTGAGCCAGGGCACTCCTGTGCTTGAAAAGGTGCAAAGCTGGCACACAGCTAAAATCCTGCTGAAGTCTAGGTGTTGTGGGGGCAAGTGGCCTCAGATCTGGGAAGCCAACCCTGCACACACAGACTTCACACATGCGCCTGGGCATGGGCTTGCTGAAGTGGTTTGCTGCAGATCCTTCCCCCAGTTTGGCCTCTTAGTTCCACAAAACGATGCTCAGAACAGGCATTTAAATTTTTATGAAGTGCTTGCTTTATTATCTTAATAAATCCTTGTTTGGTTTGCAGAATGCATCCCCATTGAAGTTAAGAGTTTATATGAAAATTAAAACGGCACTATATCTTCTTAATTAGACAAATGTAAAGATAAAAAGAAACAAATTTCAGCTGGCAGTGGAATTTAGCTTTGCTAGGAGGGCTATTTTATATTTCTTTCTCAAATGCTTGCAGAGGTTAATGATGGTGCTGCAAGGCATTCAAAGGGACAGCAAAACTGTCCCTTATCAGTAGGCAAAACACAGGCAAAATCCGTTCTTCTGTGTTGTGAATCTCATCTGTGTTGAATTATTTACTTCCAAAAATAAGTTACATAATTGTTATCACATAAAAATATACGCATATTTAATTTTTCACAGGTCAGCAGCCAAGGCTGAGCCCATGAAGCCTTTGCTCCGGCACATTACTTAAGGTACACTAACTTACAGGCTTAATTGGCGAAAAATGGTGGGAGAATATTGATCAATTAATTTTTTATTCAGATTGTTTTTGGCTTTCAGAAGCAAGACGTTTAAGAAGGAGGTAATAATTACTTCTTACATCTCCTAAAGACTCCAGCTGTAAATCAAGGGGAGTCATCCGATGTTCTCTACAAGAGTGCTTTTTTTGAAAGGGACAGGAAGCAAAATTAAGCTGAATTGTGGGAATAGTTTTCTTCTAGCTCAGAGCTGGCTGCAGGGTGGATCTCAGGCTGCATTTTCTCTCTTAGCTACACATGCCAGAAGAACATCTGGGTCTCAGAATGAAATATAGTGGGAGAAGCTACTGGATTATAACGTAAATTCTTGCAGTTACTGGCTCTGATGATGTCCAGGGTTTTAGTAATGGGTTTTGTTCCATGTAATAGGTTGGGATAACTGCTGTTTTGCAGCAGGTCTAGCGCAGCAGACATGGGCCTGACTTCAGGGTTCCTCATCTTCTTCCTTGGGATGAGGTGGGTGGAGACTTGGCAGGAGGCGTCAGTCTGGAAATCTCCAACCAAATTGTTCTGAGACACTTGCTTTTACAAGGAAAACACTGGCTTCACAACCCTGCCCTGAAGCATGAGGAGACATGGCAAAGCTGCAGCAGCTGAAATAGTGGTAGAAAGCAGAGAACAAAAACGTAATGCAGGGTTTAAAGATATCTTCTTAAAGCAGATCAGACACTTCCTGTATACCGTACAGTTTAAAACACTCCTGTCAATGAACTCTGCTTAAAAGGCTTTTTGTCTTGACTTCTCATCCTTCTTTTAAAACTTTCTAAATTAGGGAATTTGTCCTGCTTCTAAATGGAACATAACAGACTTGAAGAGACTTCTACACTTTTAGAATGAAAATAAGACCATCAAAACAAAATCCTTAATTGGGGCAGTCATTTTGTTTAGCGGAAGTTGCAGGCAGGAAGTTTAATGCAGTTCCTGGTATTTTCAGGGTGAGAGGAGACCTGCAAACATCACTGTGCCATGGGGTGCATTGGTAAATAATCAGAGAACAGCCTTTTGGGGGACATCTCCTCTCCTAGGCACACAGCAGCAGCCATCATTAGTTTTGTTGCAAGTGTATCTTCAAAATGGGGAGATCAATTCTGAATATTTTATGGGTTTAATTACATCACCCTGCATGTGATGCAGAGAATGGGTTATTAGGCTGCTGGATACTAATTTCCTTCTAGGATGAGGGTGTTTTTTTCCTCATGCTTTTCCTGCTTTAGATAGCAAAATATTGTATGCAAGGAGACAAAAATTCATGGCTGTATTGAACTAGCAGTTAGGCTTAAAACAAGAGCTGGCAGAGCAAAAGGTCTCCACTCTTTTCCAATATGACTCAATAGCTGAGTTATCAGCAGCATATGGATTTCAAAGGGCAGGGAAGGAATTATTTATCACAAAGTCATTCATATCTGCTGCCAGAGAGATCCTTCTGCAGTTCAATCAAAAAGTCACTGGGTTTTGATCTAACACCCAGGACACATGGCTGGTGCTCACGTGGGGATAATCCAGGCCAGAGGTGTTGCCTGGCCCTTCCACGTCTGGCTCATAGAAAGAGACCAAACTTTCTCCTGCAAGCTGCCACCAGACTCACTCCTAGCAAGCACAGTCAAAGCCTGGTGTTGGAGCTACATGTGGGGCTGAGTTTCTACCAGTGAAACAACAGCAGTGATGGAGCAGCTCTGTCAGACAGGGTCTGGACTCTCTCCACGCCACCTCAGCTCACCCGCAGGCAGGTCAGTCTGTCTGTGCAGGCAGGTTTGCAGCCCTTGAAAAGTCAGGTCTAAGGAAACAACCAAGACACCGTGAGCTCAAATCAGAGCTCTGATGAGGAGTTTGTCTTTTCCCATCTGAGCCATCTGTCTGCCTCTCCCCTGGTATATTTTACCAGATCTTTCAGAGCCATTTATTTTGACAGTCTGCATGTTGACATGATATAGCAAAGGCTGTCTGCTCCAGCAAGTAATGACTTCAGATATTTTGCTTTGCATGTGGGTGCAAAAGGCCATTGCCCTCAGGTTGGATAGGTTGGCCCGTCATCACATCGAATCTCGTAAATGAAACAGGATTGAATAATAGAATCAGCAATTGTTTATATTAGAGAAGACCTCTAAGAGCATCATGTCCAACCATTAACCCAGTACTGTCAGGTCCACAACCGACTTGTCACTAAGTGCCACATCTACACGCCTTTTAAATACCTCCAGGGGTGCTGACTCCACCACTTCCCTTGGCAGCCTGTTCCAGTGCCTTATACTCTTTCAGTGAAGAAGTATTTCCTAATAACCAGTCTAAACCTACCTTGATAATCCTAAAACTTTGTCCTATTGCTTGTTATATGGGAGGGGGAACCAAACTAGACCTCACTACGCCCTCCTTTCAGGAAGTTTCTGGGAGTTATAAGGTCTCCTCTGAGTCTTCTTTCCTCCAGGCTAAACAATCCTGGCTCCCTCAGCTGCTCCTCATAGGACTTGTGCTCCAGACTCTTCCCCATCTCTGTTGCCCTTCTCTGGACACGGTCCAGCACCTCAAAGTCTTTCTTGTCGTGAGGGGCCAAAACTGAACCCAGTATTCAAGGTGAGGCCTCACCAGTGCTGAGCACAGGATGCCAATCACCACCCTGCTCCTGCTGGGCACACCACTTCTGATGCACACCAGGTTCCACAGGTCTTCTTGGCCACCTGGGCACAGACTGGCTCATGTTCAGCTGCTGTTGACCAGCACCTCCAGCTCCTTTTCCCCTGGGCAGATTTCCAGCCACTCTGCTCCTAGCCTGTAGTGCTGCGTGGGGTTGTATGACCCAGGGGCAGGACCCTTCACTTCCCTTTGTTGAACCTCATACAGATGGCCTTGTCCCATCAATCCAGCCTGTCTAGATCCCTCTAGGCTGACTTCATCTTAACTTCTTCCAAAGCAGTGGATCTGGTGATTGAAGGAACCCTATAATCTCTCCTGAGACTGAATTCCTGGTCCTGAACAGCCAGAGAAGGGCTACACAAGAACAGTTGTTCTGAAATTTCCAGCTGTTAAAACAGACACATAGACCTTTGGGCAGCCATGGGCTAGCTAGGGGATCCACCAGGGCTCCTCGAGCATTGTCCCTGCTCTTGGACCACCTGTGAGTGTTTGAGCTGCTTTTGTCTCCACAGCAGGTTCTGCTGCAGTCCTGCTCTGTTTAAAAGGCCCATGTGCTGCCCTGGCAGAGGCTGTGCTTCAGAGGACAATGCTTTCAGCCATGAGTTGCACTTGGCTGAATTCAAAGGAACTGGTTATGGCTGGAAAATAGCTCTCCTCAGTTCCATCATTTATCAATGACACACATTGCACTTATCTTCTTTGGGACTGGATTTATAGTCTGATAAAGTAAATGGCAGTCTCTTTGTTGACTTAAGAGGATTTTTGGGTTCACAGTTACGGATCGGTACAGTAAAAGTATACTGCCTTTACAAGTCAAGGAAAAATAACCCATATTAGACTAAATTTTACTTTCCTAAGTAGTCTGCATTCTATTTTTTGGCACTATTTCACATAACTGCTATCTTAGGATGTCTGTTTTGTAATTGCGCAGAACAGATAGTTCTTTTCTTCTCCAAATAACTTTCAAATACATCTTTCAGTTTTTTTTTCCTTCCTCTTCATCCAGTGCAGCTGAAGGCTTAATGCACGTTGACCTTTAGCAGATCTTTTTAAGACCTGCTTGGCTCCCTTTATTCTTCCACAAAGAATACTACTTCCTGAGCATTCTTTGTGAGGCAAGGAAATGACACTTTTCTAATATCATCTCCCATAGCAGGAATTTCTGTAACGGACGGGGTTTCTTTCCCTTTCCATTAAACCTGTGTGTCCTCACAGACCCCTCTGAGGGGTCTGTGTGTAAATCAGGTGCTTCTTATTCACATCTTTAAAATCCTCAGTCTTTTCCTTTTTCCAAATTGTATTTTTTCAGTAGTTCTTTACAATCTTGTTTGAATTAGCTGTGCATTTGGAAGCTGACTTAAAAAGCTTTTAGAGAGTAAGTCTCTAACAATTCCCAGTCTGAGATTCTAATTTTGGTTACAGTGTTGAGGGAGGGGGATTCCAAAGACTGTTAGCAGAAACCTGGGAAGTTTTCTGAGAAGGAACCTGGACCAGTCTCTTCTTCCCATCCTTTTTCTTACCTCCATAGGGCTTGTTACTTTGGTGCCCATGAGAAATCTATGATTATTATTTCTTACAAACAGGGAATCATGAAACAGGGTGGTTTGGCAGCATTCCTCATTCCTAGAATCATGTAGTTTCTCTTGTGTGTCAAAAAGAATATTGTCTCTCCCTGTAATTCTCCCCCTCTCTTCATCAGTCTCCTGTTGTGGCGCAGCCAGGGGAGAGGAATAGCTGCATTTGCATTACTACAGATCATCTTCTCATATCTTGAAGATTTTCCCTTCCCAGCAGAAGAGATGATCTCCATCTATGCTTATCTTTAATCTCATTTCGTTGCCTATGATCCCTTTTGTGATTTCATTAAGCGTCCTTTATTCTTATTTTGGAGAAATTTAGAAAAGCACAGGAAGATCCATGTGATGAGGAGGTGATGAGAAAGTGTGCTCTCAGAGGTCCATATCAGGTAGGGAAGAAATAATGATTGCAAGATATGTGAATACTATTGCTATGGGGGTCAGAGTTAAGGTTAATTAAATGTCTTCATTGTGCATTGTCTTCCCCTTAAGGTGTTTGAGAGCCTTCTAAGAGAACCATTAACTCCAAGCAGCCAAGGTTTTTAATGAATATTTTTATTGATTTTGCCTGCAACAGGTCTGCTCTTAACTTAGGTCTATGTATTCCTCATGTATTTTGCCTTGAAACTCTATTTAAATTTTCCCAATTCAATATTACTAACTGATACGTTTTAAATCAGATATGACATGTAAATATTCTTACTTTTTTAGGAGAAAGCAATCAGAGTGCATATAGTCCTTTTTTTTCAGTCTTTCTACAAACATGAGATGAATAAAATATCCTGGAAATTACATGCAGATAACTAATGTGGCTCCTACTGAACTAGGCAATTAAACCATCTCCATATGAATTGCTTGGTGATATGCAAAAGTATATGTTTTAGCATTTCCTGCATTATACAGGATTTAAGATTAAAAAGAACATTGCATCTAGATAAAGATCTGAAAATTGCTGGGTCTCTTGTTTATAACCTCCATGTTTCTGTGAGAGATTTAAGTGGATATTAAGTATGAGCATTTTTGATCCATTCCTTTTGTATGTATGAGTATTTCCTTTCAAAATGCCTACTTCTCATTTTGCATGAAAACTACTGTTTCACTGGCATGGAAATGAGAAATTGTGAGAATTAATGGAATGATGAATCTCCATTGCTTGAAGACTTTCAATCAAGGCTGGCTGTCTTGAAGAGTTATTGTTCTCACTGTAGGAGAAACTAGAGGAGGTAGTGACCTATGTCTTTCTTTAAGGCCCTTTTCTGGCCTTAATATGATGTCTCTCATGCAAATTTCTTTTTTTATACTCAGTCTAGCCAGATCCCCTGGAGGTCTCAGCTCCTGCTGGCAGTGCAGTATGTGTCTTTAGGAATGCTCTTGACCTGACACTGGTTTGGTTAGAGCTCACTTGAGACAATGCTGTGGGTCTCTTCCATGATATTTTGGTTTCTCACTTTCTGCAAATCTTCAAGTAACTGCATTCTATGTTTAGACTGTGGGGCCCATGACCTACACAGAGGTGTCCAGAGTCCCCATCACTGATTCTCCAACTTGAAAATCCAGCTGGAGCATCCATACTGTTCTGTGTGCCTGTTCAAAAGACAAGTGGGCTGGGGACAGGGAGAGGCAAGTGGAATTTTACACTTGCTGGAGGCCTTGTGTGTCTTACCAGTGTTTGTTACTCATCTAAAAAAACTCTCAGGTCTCTTCTGTATTTACAAAAGAAAGTGTTCAGTTCTGCTTCTGTTCAAACAATCTATCAGCTCCCTGTTATAAAATACAACAGTACAGATCTGAGACCATTAGTTAAAGACATAAAGAATCACGCTCAAAGTTGTAAACATAAATTTTTGTGAATTATTTTTTATTGAAGTATGTTCAAGAAATTTGCATATAGATTAAACCCTAAATATACCAAATGTCAGTCTGTTTACATCCTGATGCCTTCGTGTTGCTGCTGTGAATGGATTGCATTTGGAGCTGGAGCATTCTCCTCATTGCCTCTCTTAACTAAAATACTGCAGCAGTGAGGGTTACAAGGGATCCTTACAGGTCACAGACATGCTTGGGAGATCTTTGACTTGTTGGGACTTTGGTATGAACTTGTCAGAATTTAATGTATGTTGCCTGAAAAGCTAACAAGGCTCCATCTGGCGAGTTATAACTGATTACAGGCTCAGTTATTTCTCCTACCTGAACAGCTCAGTCCTTTGTTCATACTCCTATAACAAACAACAGCAGCAGCAACTCAGTGGCTTCTCCTCATCAGAAGGAAATATCCTTTGCTGAAAGCTGTTATTCCATGGATTTGTACCCCATGCAGGCAAGTGTCTTTTTTTTTTTTCCCCTTTGTCTTTTTCCCCTCTAAATTTCATTTCTTGGGCATTTTAAACCCCTCCTTCCTCAAGGTGATCTTGTAGTGGTTAGCAGTTCATCAGGAGGGATGTACAGATGATATCGATATCCTCGCCTTCACGGATGGGGCAGTCTAATCTAATAGCTGAGGCACCTGAGGGGTCAGAACAGTGGGATAATGTAGAGTGATCACTTCTAACTAAAATGTGATAGCATTGAAGGAGAAAATAAAACCTTATGGGGCAAAAGAAGGTTAAAAGTGCATTTAAGTTGTTTGTACGATGATATAACAGCAGGAATACGTCCACAAAACCCTGGTGATGGAGCCTGGCTGTCAAGGCAAAGGATTTGAAATTTGCCTTGTAGACTCACTACTTCCTGCTGCAATCCCCTTCTCTCATCTTTCTGTCTTCATCTGGAAAGGAAGAAATGATTTTAATCTGACAAACAAAGGCTGTGCACAGCACCCGGTCTGTGAGAGGTCAGCGCCGTTTGGATCCCTGGGTCACAGGAGTGAGGTTGAGCAGAGGTGATCGTGGCACCCTGACTATCTGGAGCAGTTCATTGCAGGATTTGTAAAGGAGAAGCAACAGAGGAAGTTCCTAAAAAAATCTAATAAGTCATTTATGTATTTCAGTTGATGTATTTAGTCCTCCATCAGTTTGAGGGCTTGTTTCTTATGGGCACTTTTATTTTGCAGAGTACCGATTGCAACATTTTCTTCCTGTCCCTGTTGCTTTATTCCCATGAGCAGTAGCCAGCCTGTTCTGGTGACCAGGGTCCTCTCCAGTTCAATAGGGCAGAATATCATCACTTCTGCAGTGAATTGGGCTAGGTCTGTGTCAGCCTTTCGGCTGGACAATACCGAGATCATTGAACCATGGCAATCAACATAGCATATCAACATGGCAAGTTGATAGGGTGATAGGCTGCAGTTAGCAGCTTCAGCCATGCAGAAAAAACTATGCAGAAAACACTAGAAGATCTGTGTCGATGAGGGAGCAGGATCTACACCATGATGAGACGAGATAAGAGTCAGTTGATGATGATGAGGGTATTAGGATCTGTGTCCTCCTTCACAAGAATGTAAAAGTGGTTTTTGACTTGCTGGAGGAGGAAACTATTCTGTCCCAACAGTAAGTGTGGGGGCTCGCCCCCTTTCCCCTGGGAAGAGGGGGCCCTGGGATGGGAACACGCCCTGGGGTATACGGGTTTTTCCCTGCTCCCTGGTCACGTGCACCCAAGTTCTGTACACTAGTGGCTATTCATGTTCCCCCACACCGAGAACACTGTGGTTTTCTCATGGCTCTTCAGTCTGCGGCTAGGCCCCCAGCCATGCAGCTGGGAGAATAAAGATCTCTGAACATCCACGCAAATATTGCTCCCTGATTCTTTCCATAGACACATCTGTCTCTGGGAAGGTTGCTGGAACCCCACTGCAACAAGTAAGTACTTTGAAAGAGATGAAAAAAGTTTTCCTTGCTTGGCTAAAACATCTATCTGACATGGTAACTACCTATGCCTGGCTCTTGCAGACAGCCAGAGAAATGTCCCCAGGTCTTCAAGGCAGCCGTGAAATGAAAACTTTCTCCTAAGAGATGATACATTCTCCTTATTAGTTACAGCCCGGTGGCCACTGTCAAACACATATTAATTATTTCTCTATTTTTTTTCCTTTTTAGCACCTACAAGAAGCTTTTCCCTTCCATACACAGCTCTTTATTGACCAGCAGTTTGTTATTGATTTCTATATTCAATAAAACCGGTAGTAAATGGGGACATCAAATTAATTTAGAGCTCTCACTTTTAAAAATGCAAGAGAAAATAGGACACCATGATGTGTTATGTTAACAAATGCAAGATAGAAGGAGAAACTTTGTTGGGGTGGACTACCTGAAATTTGTCTGGTTTGATTGCAAATAGAAAAAATTTGTTCATTGAATGTGTGAGTACATATGAATACACCTGCATAGATGCATATGTGAAGATTTTCCTCCTGAGAGAACTGGAAGCTGTCTCTCATTTGTAGCCCAAGTCCATCCATTCTCATTTGGATGAAAAATAATTTGTGGGGCTGTATTATGACATTTGTTATGTCTTTGAGAACAGTCTTTCAGTCTGCTATCAGACCAGTCGTAAAGTGTGATGTGGGGTGGGACTGGGGAGTAAATCTAGTTTAGGTTTTGACACTGGTCCCTTCTGTTCCCTGGGTAAAATGAGGTCTCTCTCTCCCTCAAGTTTCCTTTCTATGTGATACACAGTTCAAAGCCCCTCTTAAGTGCATCTGGACTGTGCTTGATTTTTTGTATGATTTTGTTTTTTCTTCAAACAGGGAGATGAAAAGTGGGTCAGGTAGTGTAAATGCAACTAAGCAATCTGCTCAATGGGCAAAGTCAACTGCAGAACAGGGGTGTCTCTAGGGGTCTCCCTGAATGCATGCCGGTTACTTCCAGTAAGTTTAGGACTAGAAAAAAAAAAAACAAAAAAACAAAAAAACAAAACACACCTCTATTGCTTTACCTCCTGCTTGATTTTTTTCCCTTTTAGCACTCTTAACAAAAAATATGTGACTCCTGATTCTCCTTCCATGCTTGTGGCAGACAGGACAAATTGATTTTGAGCACTGTGGAATTACATGGGAATGGGGGTGGGGAAACAAGATATTTCTTTTCTTCCTGTTCCGGTCTTCTGTAATTCTTCCCAGTCACTGGATTCTTGGATATGAGTTAAGGAACCAGCTGCAGTGACCTGGCTTTGCTGCTACTGCTTTCTTGTGTGAACAGAGAGCCAGCGTGGCTGGCTGTGAGTACAGTATGAGCTTCATACAGCAACTGACTTATCCTATTGTAGGTACAGGTATTTGTAAACAAAACTAAATGATGACTGTGATCATTTATCCCAGAGGGTCTGAAAAGTGCCAAACACAGTGACACTGGAGTAATGACAGCAGCAAGAACCTGCCCAGCCCAATGCCTCTGAGCAGTGACAGTGTTGAGCCTGTGGATATATGAGCACTTCTCTCACAGTGCTTCATTAACTAGGTACCCTCACCCAATGCTTCATGGGCATCTTTTGTCTCTAGGCAGCTGCAGTTCCACAAACCCCTGAAGTTTCTTGATGAGATGGCTGTGGAGCAGTACCTGGTGCTGGGTGAGAAGCAGGAGGGACCACGTTTGCAGACATCTGCTCATGTTACCAGTCTCCAGTGGTGCACTCTGCTCTGGCGTGGCTCTACCCTGGAACAGCCTCTGCTGTTTGGGGTAGATTTGATGCCATGTGAGAAAGGTAATTTCTCTTTCCCCAGAGAGACTTTCTGCAGACTTGGAGGTCCTCAGCTCAAGGCTTATGACTGACATGGTGTTTGCATTGTCACGTGAAATTGGGATTTGAGCATGTTGAGACCCTGACTTTCCTGTTATCCACCCCACTTGGTGCTGGCTTTGATTTTGCACCAGTTCCTCAAAGGAAAAGAAGTAGGGAAGGGCTGGGTCAGACAGGGCTGCAGCTGGATCCTCTCTCTGTGGGCATAGGGGTGCAGCCAGCTGAACTGCCTTCCCTGGGCACAGAAAATGGAGGCACAAGAAACAAAACTAAAGCCCATCTGAAGCACTGAAAAACTGAACTGGGCAGACCTGAAAGGGAATAAAAGCAGGACAAAACTCTGCTCCTTTTTTCCTGAACTACATGATGCTGGATGTTGTGGTGGGCTACTGAGGGACTCCTAGGACCAAACTGTCTCAGCAACCATTGAAACCCATGTTTCCAGCTTTTGTCTTCACAGTATTTGGGGCCTGGAGAAGAAATGGAGGCTGAGAACCACAATCCAGTTACTCCTTCCGCCACCAGGAGGGGCCCCAAGCAGCCATGGTGTTACTGCTGCTGTGGTGTTAGCACTGCTGACCTGATGGAAATGTCCAGGTCCCACTGATACATCTTCTTCCCCTGGAGGCAGATGTGAAAGGATAAAAACAGGCCACAGCACCTGGTCTCAAGGAACGCCCATGATTAGCCCAACCTGCACAGAGGTGGGGAGGAGGAGTGGGGTTTGTGCCCTGGTAGCTCCAGAAGCTCTGCAGCCCCAGCACACCTCAGCCCCCCTCCTGGAACTTGCACTGCTCCTCTGTCTTTCCTTGAACAGGAACCTTGAGCCTTTTGGGCCATTTGTCATTTTTTATGAACACACCAATTCACTTGAAATTCTCCCACACTCTCTTGCTCCCAGCTCTCCCTCGGTCCATTTGGTTGATTGCTGCTTGCTCCCGTTAGTGCCGTGTTGGGCTGCTGATGTATGTTTAGTAACTCTCTTTAGTAGACTTGTTCTAAAAAAAAATACAGTGTTAAGAATTTCTGACACAGTGAACTGAAAATATGTATTTCAGGGTGAAGCCCTGCTTTTGGTCTCCCGCCCTCTCATCCCGAGACTGCTCGATGGGATTGACAATAGAAATTTTTGTTCCGTGTCCCTGCATTAAGGTGACTTAAATGAAGTTGGGTGTTTGGCAGTTAATTATAGTTTAGCAATCGTGCTTTGTGATGATTGGAGCAGCTCCGCATATAATAGATGTACTCAGGTAATTACCTCATCTGTTTAAAAAGGCCTCATGGACGAATAAATTTCCCTTTTCTTGTTTTTTTCCTCCCTTCCTGAGAGGAGGGGAGGAGCGGAATGCTGAACAAACAGTGGGTGTATTCTGACAGAGCCCTGACCTACATTACAGGCCCCTGACACACGGGCACGCAGAGGAGCAGGTCTGGCTCTCTCCTGAGCCGTGGTGGTGTGGTCAGATCCAGGATTCCCACCCCGCGGTATCTTCACGCTACAACTGAACTAAGTAATAGCAAAATCTTTTAATGGGTTACGCTCGGTGCTTTCATGATATGAACCCGTCAGGCTCCATTTCCTTCCCACACATATCGTGCTGTTTTACAGCTTTCTCATGCCTTGGGTGAGAATAAGCTTCCTCTTGCTCTCAGCTTCGGCTGGAGAACCATTTTATCTCTTGCTTGCAGCTCTCCCTGGCAGAGAGGCTTGGCAGGCAGCTCCCTGCTGGCCCTGGGGCAGCCCCACAGTGTGGGGGGCTGAGAACGGCAGCAGCAAGAAGTGCTATGGGCTGCTGACCCGGTGTGGACAGGGCCAAAATCACACAGGTCTGGGTCCGCAGGCACTAAATGGGGTCAAACTGTCCACTGCTCCTGCTGAGGTGATTGCTCCGCTGGTGGTGCAGGGTAATTGCTGCAGACTGGGTTTAAAAGGGAGTGAGCTCCTTACTGCTGTGGGAAGGAGCCAGTGCCTTCTGTCCGAGGTTACCTTTGAAAGGGCCGACCTCTGCTGGCAGGGGCTCGGATCCAGGCACATTCCCATCGTGTGGGTAAATGGCACTGCTGAGCAGCAGCAGTAGTTATTCACGGAGTCGGCTTTGATACACACCTCGTGTCTTACACCTGTGGCACCATCCATGTCATGGATTGCCAAGAGAGTGAATCGGCCAAAAAGCTTCCACTAATTAATGCAATAAGTCATTCTCTATGTTCAATATAACCACAGATACAAAATTTTACGTCTGGGACTAGAAGGAATCATTTGCTGGAATTTCTCTCCTTATGATTAAATTTCTAGTCTTGAAGTCTCCTTAGGAAAAGGAGTAATTATGAGAGGTCATTTGTCAAAAAGGGTTCATGCATGTGATTAATTTACTGCACTTCAGCAGTTTACCATGTATCAGCTGGAAGATGGAGACTATTTGTGTGTGCCTCGCCCTAAGCAATACATGGGGCTAGGCTAACATGAATTTACATAATAATATATTTCTACAGGATGAATTTTCTAAACTGTATATGAAAAGCCAGAGATTTTTCTGGAATCCCTTTTATTTTTCGTCAATGACTGTGCTATTACTGTACTGTTACTCTATTACAGAGCTCAAACTGTAACCTGGCAATCTTTCCTAAAGGTGGTAGTGCTGTTGTTTAAGTCGACCTTCCCTGTAAGGTGCTTTTCAAGCCATATTTTTTTAGTAGATAAGGCTTTGCCCCCAGCTGTCAAACATTTCATGCTTGGTTTCATGAAGTCTCTCTGTCCAGAGAAATTCTCAGTCATATATAGATTAAATTTTTTACTCCAATTAATTTTGATCTCATACTTGTAACAAATAACACTCTTGTCAGTGTTCAATATTGAAGACTTTTTTCTCATTTCACTAACTTTATTTTGATGATTCTTATGTAATATATGTCATGAAATGCCTTGTGCAGGGTCATTCGGGGAGAGTCCTGCAGTAAATGAGTGAAGGCATCATCAGTACAGTTCTGCTGAGTTCACAGAGCCTTTGGATCTGTTCCTAACTTTGTGTCCAACTCAATGGACTTTAAGAAATTCCTGTTGTTCCTTGATCTTAAGACTTCACACAGTTTTTCCCAAGACTTTCCTTTATGTGTGGTTTATTTGCAGAAGGGGGAATGCTGGTGTGTACAAACACACCAACACACTTATGTATGCACACACCTACACAAGTTTTCTACACATCCAGTGTTTCAAATGGACTGGAGAGAAAACAAGGTTAGGGTGGAAGTATCAATTCCTCAGATATCTGTCACTGATATCTGATTGATACAGTCTTAAACGATGTCCTTTTAAGATTTACATTTTTTATAGACATAACAAATACCCCATTTAGCTCCATCTGTGCAAACAGTTCACCAAGCCTGTCTTGCAACCTAGGGGAGCATTGCTGGAGCCTGACAAACCAGCAGTGTTGTCCTCTCATTGCGGGTGGCCCACTTGAATTATCAGGTCAGAGCAGCCCTTGGAGACGCCAGGAAGGGCAGGAGCCACCACCAAATGGTTCATTCTCAGTGGACTTAGAGCAATACTGAAAATGAAGATTTACATTTTTTATAGACATAACAAATACCCCATTTAGCTCCATCTGTGCAAACAGTTCACCAAGCCTGTCTTGCAACCTAGGGGAGCATTGCTGGAGCCTGACAAACCAGCAGTGTTGTCCTCTCATTGCGGGTGGCCCACTTGAATTATCAGGTCAGAGCAGCCCTTGGAGACGCCAGGAAGGGCAGGAGCCACCACCAAATGGTTCATTCTCAGTGGACTTAGAGCAATACTGAAAATGGAAGACATTATGCATTTCTAGCATGTATTTTCTTTTGTCTTTCAGAGTGTTGTTTTATTGCTCTTACGTATTTTTATTGCAGCAATGACTAAATACCCTTTAGAACTGGGAGATGACCCGAACAAAGTACATTCTATTAAGTCAAACAGAGGAAAAGGAAATATGATTATGCATATTTTAAGATGGTGAACTTGCTCACAGCGAGTTTAAGTGGCCTTTCCAGTATCAGGTAAGAAGTGAATAATGAACAAGGAGTAAATGGAGATATCCAGTCTCAGGCTGGAATTTTAATCACAAGATCATCTTTCTTCGTCTAGTTGCTCCCCAGAAGTATGAAAATTTGCCAGTACATTTAGACAGCTCAGGGAAATTTTGTCCCTGTCACTCCATAAAGGAAAATACTTGCACGCAAGGGCTTCCCTTATATAGGGAGGAGATGGCTTGGATAGGAACAGGAATCTCAACCTAGGATTTTTTGTATCATTCTCCCTGAGTTTTCCATACAGGAAATGGAAAAATCTCCCAACCCTGTCGGGTTTGCCTCTCCTTTATAAGGATTAAAAAATCAGCAGTGTTGAGTCCTTATAAACAGAAGAGCCTTCACCTGCTGGAACTGCATCTTCCCTGTGCAAAACTACCTGTACTTTCCAGTAGAAAAGGACTTAGCCCTGCTTTAGACCAAGGTATTTTGCTCATACTGAAATGTCATCAATGAAACCTGGGCCAGAAGAGACCTCTTAGACAGGTTATCCTGTAACTGCCCACTTCACCTTGAGAAATGACCATTACTGGATATCGTAAAAGGCTCCTCTCTCACCTTTGTTCCTTTTGCCATGTCCCTGTCAGCAACCACAGGAGATAAGCAAGAGGATGGGGAAACCTCAGGCAGAATATTTTTGGGACTCAGAGCAGCTGTAGCTTTTCAAGCAGGGTTGGGAGATGTGGTTAATCTTGTTTTGAGCTTCTCCAAGCTCGACCCAAGTGGGAATTAATTGAAAGTGTTGATGATATAAGGTCTATTTTACTCATCATTTGACAGTGATGATACCATTTTTTATTATTAAATAATTTTATACCACTTCCTAGTTGATTTGCATTAGGACGGGACACCTGGTGGGAAGGTCTTAGGATTTGATTTCTGTTGGTGAAATAAACTTCCACGTCCTGCAGTGTCAGAAATCACATGCATAAAAAGTGCTGCCTAGGGCTTTCAGCTCCTCTCTTTGAGCTGAAAGGCCAAGAAAAAAAAAACATGCACACGTTTGGGAGGCCGAGAGGATTTAGCAGAGAAAGATTTGAGCTCTCTAAAGGTGAGGACTCCCAGGGACTTTCTTGCCAAGGCAGTTACCAGCTCTTGCTCAGTCAAGGCAGAAAGGATTGCTAGATGAGAGTGGCCTTTTCTGTTTCAGGAAAAGAATGTTTCCCTGTTTATAGCTCTCCCTTTTTCATGAAGTAGAAGCCAGGTCAATTAGCTGGAGGAGGCTGGCAGCCTGCTGGGAAATCTGCAGAGCTAAAACCAGTGTTAAGAGAGCACTTAGATAAATTGCTGAATCCGCGCTCATTAACATGTAACAAAAATGCTTAAGCATGAGTTTAGGCATGATAAGCTTAAGGGACTTGTTAAATTACGTAAACTCTAGGGTTGCACAAGCACGCTATCTCTCCCTGGAACATAGATGACTGTGAAGATACCAAGTAGACAATATTATTAAAGTTCATTTGTTGCTTAGTTGTATAAATCATGCTATTTCTTGACATGAAAAAGAGCAAAAAATTTCAGGACATTTTGATTTATATTTCTCACACCTCAGAGGCTCAATATGGAAGTAAAACTTTGCCTTCTGAAGCAAAGTATGTGAACAAAAAAATACAAAAATCCACAGTCAGGATTTTCAAAAAGTGTTTTGAGGACATCATAGAGCTAATGACAGGCTCAAAGGTTTTCAATTTCCACTATAATTTTGCAGATGGAGGAAATATGATTAGTTCAGAGATGACTGAAGTCCCAACATTATTGCATTATTATTTCACCTAACACAAATCCAAGATCCCTGTAATCCTCTTCTATCCCTTTCCTCAACAAACAGGAAAAGCAGACAGGGATGGCTGAGATCTGCAGTTATGAGCAGACACAGGGCAGCGGGGTTGGAAATTCGGTGACTGTCAGCTGGTAGCATAAGCTTGTATGCAGTGCAATAACTGCATGCTTTTCCCCCTTTTCCTGGGAAGGTATATCCTCATCTGTGAGTGAGTGGATCAGTGCGTTGTTGTCCAGGATATTTTACAGGTGAATTGTTCTACCTGCTGCTGTGGTTCTGAGGGAAGAGTCAAACACCACAGCACTGCCTGGGTGGACCAGTCCCAGGAGGGAGCAATAAAAAAGCAACTTGTCCTCAGGCCAGCATCTGCAGCTAATGAGGCGTTCACTGGGTGGTGATAAAGCTGGAAAGGACCACTGTAGACAGATCACTGGGAAAGTTGACAGGTTCAGCTGGACCCTTAACATGAGAATCCTGACAGCACTGGATTGCACCTAGCTCCTGGGACTATTGAAACCAAACCAACACAACCAACCAAACAGAAAGCATGCAAAGGAAATGCTACTAAGGTAAGAAAAAGAGACAGCAGAAGTTGTTTTCCAAAGCAGAGTGAAACAGTCTCAAAACAAAATGAAACAGTAAATATGTTTGTGCATATATTCCAGGATGTTCCCCTGTGTTCTCATTTCTCTTGTGGTCTCACCTCTGCTACTTAGATGATGACACATGATCTTATCAGGAAAGAGAATCACACAGCTGTTGGATGTCACCATCAAAATATCTTCACTGTGATGTATTACTGTTCTGAAGGCGAAGATATACTATAACAGCTGTGTGTCTTCATTTTTATCTGAAAAATAAATAAAACATTTATGGAGTAATATTTATAGGCTTGCAATTTTATCTTATTTCAGTTACCTGCAGTACAGAAAAACCCTGTGCCCTCCATATTATGCTCAAGGAGTGATGACGTACCTGCTCACAATCAGAAGAGATGTTTGTCTTTTTTATTTCCCAATAAGCTCATAAAATTGCAAATATTTTGGTCTGCCTGCTAAGTCTCTATGTAAAGACATTTGTGCATATTTGTTTTTAGAGTTGACTGAGTAATTGGAAACAAATCATTTATTTAACATGCTTTCCTTCAGCTGAATCTACAAAGAAATGCAGCATAATTGGGAAAGCAGCTTTGTGCCTCCAATTCAGAGACCCTTTGGGTAGGATTGATGGAAAAGTTGTCAGAAAGTCATTTCTGAAGAAAATGTCCATATCAAAAATCAGGGAAATGAAACGTTTTCTGTTTTTCTTTCATTCAAGCAAAAGACTTCAGTGAATTATTATTTTATTTGTTTATTGGCAAAAGCATCAGGGGCAGAGGAGTGGGAAGCAAAACCAAACAATTAATTTTCAAAGGCTGGGGCAAGGAGCTGTTGCACCAAGGAAGAGGAGACCCAGCTCTGTAGTGAAACTCCAGACAACCTGTAATGTCCTGGGATTTGGGGACAGGATTTGGATCCCTGCTGTACAGTTAGCAACCTGCCAGCCACACATAAGAGATCCTCACACATCTAAGATGGGGGTGTGATATTTGGCTTGGAATACTGCTTCTTCCAGGTAGAATAAAACCCTGAGAAACACCTCCCACAACACTGGATGAAATATAGAATTGAGGAAGAATATATTTGAGAAGTCACCTTACATCATTGGTGTCTAATGACAGAAAAACCACAGCTGTTGTTTAAAGCATTTCTCAGCTCCAGTGGATGATTTTTCACTGGAAATTAAAACTCTCCATCTCACACCAACAAATCTGCTGTTTTTTTGATAACAGGGTTACTCTTCTGTTTCACTGCAAAAACTGCTGCAGGAACCATTGATTGTGTGGTCTTACCAAGCTGCTAAATGTGGAGCTCCACAGTGAGTGCACAGGATAAATGTGACTGTTAATTCAATCTTTCCTGGTTTTGAGCTTCCTTCATATTGCCTCTACCTGGACATGGTCCTTCTCCTCTAAAAAATATCAGTTCATTACAACAGGACAAAATTGCATATTCATATGTTTAGGAAAGAGCTTAGCATTGAATGTGTTTTATGCATCTCACTGAAGGTTATTTGCCATGCACTCCATTGTCTGAAAAATTTATTTGGAATGATGACTATGATAATATCTCTTGGGGTGCATTTATCATTCATGCTTCTGAAGTGAGTCCTGTGGAAAACAAAAGTTGACAGATCTGTTTCCCTGTTCAATTAGCAACATTAGCTGCTCTTAAAATATTAATCTTACCAGTTAATTGCAAAGGAATTTTTGGAAAGAAGACTGTCCAGAGTTACAGGGATGCAGGTATGCA
>VYZQ01063173.1:29713-59250 GCA_013400655.1 Mystacornis crossleyi
AAAAAAAAAAAAAGTAATCAAGGAATTTGCAGTCATTTTGCAAAGAGTTACTTGTTTATGAGAGTGCTGGATCTGGTGTTGAGAGCGGCAAAGTTGTAGACCCAGGTGTGAGAGACATGTTGAAACACTTAGAAAATTTTTCTTCATGATTCAAATCAAAATCATGAGGACAGAAAAGCTTTGGGGGAACATCATACCAAGACACTATTGTAGCAATGCCCTTCATGGGTTCAGAGTGTGGTTTAAGCAAACTGTTTAGTCTTTTGGCTGTAGATCTAATGGTTCCAAGCTCCCCAGTCCAGATCCATTGCTGTTAAACAGTCCTCTGGAGCTGTTTTACTGACCATCTTCCTAGGCTGACCAATTCGCTGTGCACTTGAACATGCTGATCTGCTCATTTGTGTCTACCTTCATAGAATCTCAGAATGGTTTTGGTTGGAAAGCGCCTTAAAAATAATCTTTTTCCCATTCCCCACTGCCATAGGCAGGGACACCTTCCACTAGCCCAGGTTGCTCTAGTTAAGATCTCAGTGAAAATTGATTATTTATCATTTTCATGGGCTGGCAGCAGGGACCTTTCACTTGCTGCCATCATCAAGATGAGGAGTCATCCCAGAGCAATTTGCTGCAGGTATTTGTGGAATGGTTGCAAGCTTGAGAATATAATAGAAACATGATGGCAGGTGAGAATAGCGGGGCTGATCACTGTCACTTGCCTTCAAGTCTGACTAGCTGTGGAAGTTTTGTTTGAAAATCCTCCTATTGGCTCAGTATCACCTTCCTGATGAAATCTGGTGTGTGATACTGAAGTGTTGGTGACAAGTGATCCTCTTCAATGCAGTTTTAGGCTCAGTGTATAGCCTTGCAAAACCTTCCTAGCACTAACTGCACAGTACACTACCTCTTTAGACAGACATTTTGGGCACTAAAATGCTTAATGCTCCTTACCTGCATAGAGGGTCCTTCAAGCACCAGATAAGAACTGATTATAAGACAGATCCACAACATGCCACTGATGATTTCAGTCCTGAATTATCTGAATGGTTGAATCACTTTTAATGGGATGGAAGGGGACTTGGCTGACAGGTTAGGTCAAGGCTGATTCTAATCCTCGAGGTAAGCAGCAGTCATGTCTGAATTTCATGGCTTCAATATTGACTTTATGGGCCATATGATTGCTCCTATGATGCATTATTCTCTCTTTCAAGTTGTTCTACAGTTAATGGCTTAATGCTTTTGAGTTGGCACTTTTAGCAGAGGTGACTGCATTTCTTTTCACGTGGCTCATGAACAGATAATCAGAGCACTGAATAATACAGCTCATCTTCCATAGGCATTACCTTTCTTAGGGAAAAAGGCTGTGGCATGTTAAACAGCTTTTAGGTATAGTTTCTTTTAATGTGATATGAAGTCTTTCTAAGAGTGATCTACACGACCGCAGGACTGTTTTTTCAATTGTATAATTCACTTGAATAAAAAGCCTTTAAAACTGAGGAGCAAGTGTATATGGATCTACATGTGGCAAATGGCCTCTAGAATCAAACTAAAATCTAAGGTTCAGTACATCCAGATCAAAAAATGGATGTCCTGCTATTGCCTTGGCTCAAGCTACATCAATTCCCTGTCTCATCTGTGACAAAAATATCAGAATTAGGACATGATTTAACATCTTTAACTACTATAAAATTGTGCATTGTGGTGCTTTTAATGTCATGAGCATGAGATCTTCATAAGATCTGCTCAGATAGCAGACAGAGTCAGACTTTTCTACCAGGATAAAGTCAGCAGACCAAAATGACACAATCCTAAAGAGAAACTAAGGATAGAAAAACCAACATGGTTTTCTACTGACCTGAATTCAGCACAGGAGATGGATGAACAAATGGAGGGACCTTTAAAAAAGGAACAAGGTTCTGGTATTTGGGAGCTTTACATTTTGGGAAGGTTGTTTCAGAACCTAGGAGAGCGATTTGGTCATGGACCAATTAAAGGCTGAAGCTTGAAAATTGTTTAGTGTTATGTATAATTACTTTTGCTACTATATCAGGAAATTATTTAAATGCAAATTAAACCATACTGCTAGAAGGTAGATGTATAGCTCTGAATAGAGCTGTTTTAGAAAACAATATAATTTTAGGAAAATTACCTCCCTTGTCCTGAAGAAAAAGCAACTGCTGTGGAATTAGTGGAACAAATAATGTATTGGTAAGATCAGTTAAACATTGTTATTCTCCAGGTCTTGAGCTGCTATAAAACTCCAAAAATGAGTAACAGAGGTTACCTAAGTAAGTCTGAAAGGAGACTTTTGGAGTGAAACAGTCTCACTGGATTTTTTTGTAAAACAAGGCATATAACACCTAACTCCAGCTGGTTGGGAGGGTGGGTGGAAAGTTGGGAAGGTTTTAAAACTTAAAACTCTCTTCTTTTGGTTCCCAAAACTAGAGGCTTTGTACCTGCCAGCCAGATTGGTCTAATTTTGTAATAATCTTCTGAAGCTGCTTGCCATTTTAACTGGGGAATTCCTAGAAACCATCGAGGTCCCACAGTGTGCTTCTCTGAGCCACGTCATGAAACCACAGGAGGTCCTTCTAGGACCTTCAAAGGGAGGAAAAGGAAAAAAAAAACACCTGAAAAAAAGAAATTAGCTCAGATTGATGTAGAGAGAATACCACAGCATACTGGAAATGGGGAAGTAATTTGTTTGGCTTTCATGAGACGACTGAACTCTACTGATATTCCCTTTCCATCCATCAAGGTTTACTGCAGGAACATCGCAGGACATACCACTGNCCACCACCAACAAAAAAAAGTGCCCCAAAAGCCCCCCAAACCAACCAACTAACCAACCAACCAAACAAACAAAAAACCAAACACAACAACAAAAACCAACAGAAAACTCAAGTCAAACCAAATGTACAAACACTTTTACCAAGGAATACTGGAAACTGTTATCCCCACGACCTTTCTGATGATGCTCAGAAAAGGGTAACACAGTGACAAAACAAATGAAGTCTTCCCTGTGGACTGTCCCACAGACTTCAGAGCAGAGTGAGTTTCCAGGACAGCAAGTGATTTAACACTGCACCCGACACACATGTCCTTAATGTCTAGGAGTCAGCCACAGGTGCAGGATGTGGGCAGGGAGCCCAGTTCCTATCTGCTCAGAAATTCTGAGAAGAGTTGAGATACAGCCCCTAGTAAAGGGGGATTCAGCTGGGTGTAGGAATAACACAAGGCAGGAAACAGCAAGGGAAAATCAGATAGAGATCTTGCTGAGGATTGGCATTTCCACCACTGCAAGGGACCCATCAGGTACACCAGTGACAGGCAAAAGGGAGAGTAATTTTGTTATGGTGATAGCACCCATCCTTGGACCCTCTTGGGCAGGGAATACGTGCACCCTTGTGCAAATACATATGGCCAAATATTTCTCTGGGGTGCGTCATAAAGCACATAATTGCAAGGCATTTCCCACACCTCCCCAGGAGCCTACTGTGACAGCTGCTGAAGGACAAATGCCAGTAGCAATCAGCATCTGGCTAGCAATGTTTCAAACAATTGTTTGCCCAAGGAAAAGTTCTCCTGTCGCCTGTGGTGCCAAAAGTGAGAGAGCATCTGGGATGAGATTTGCACCCTGAAACCTGAGGTGTCAGTGTGCCTTGCACAAGGTAGGGAATTGGGGAGGGATCTCACATCTATTGCTTTCTTATTTCCCCATTTCCAGCAGCCTGCACCTCCGTCTCCCTGGCATGGGAGCTTTAAGAATGTGCGGGACAGTGTCGAGCTTTGTGTGTGCTTGGAAAACTTTCTGTCCCTTGATTCTCATGGCTTTTGAAGGCCTCTTGCATTAAGAATGTCTTTACTGAGGGCACTCAAACCCATCGTAAAGACACAGAGCTGTAAATGTTGAGCAGGTTACAGTGGCCAGGTGTGCACCACATGTAAAGAGCCCTACTGGAGATAAAAGTTTAAATTACTATGTTGCAGATACAGCAGTCTTGTGGCGTGCTGAGGCCTCTTTATGTCACCCTGGCAGCAGAAAGAAGTTTTAAACCATTATTTTGCCTAAAGAGCCTCCTTGAATAGGCCACAAGTATGTGAATTCTTACTCATAGTTGAAATTAAACTGCCTAACAATAAGGGTTTTGCTTTTCAGAGCCTATGGGAAGTAGAGGGTGAGATAGCTTCTCCATGGGAATGTAAATGTACTGCTGGGGGGCAGGGGATGCTCCTGCTTCACCGTGGGGCAGACTGTTTTCACATAAGCATTGCTCTTCCCCCTTTCTCCCAAAAGATTGTTCTAAAAGTGAGACCTTCATCTCTTCTGAGAACAGTTACATGGGAAATAAAAGGTAATGTGAAGGCAGGGAATCGTTCGGCAAAAGTCTGTCAGCAATTTGGTCAGGGAAACACTGCAGCAGGAATCAAGCTCCCTGTGAAATGATGACTTCAGTTGACAAATCAGCTCCTTGTTGAAGGTTTTTGACAGTTTGGCCCTAGAAGCTTGTTCTGACAAGATTTTTGTTGTTTTGGCATCTCTCTCTGGCCTGAAAGACTTGGCAGAGGAAGGTCATGTTTACCTAGCAATATATAATTTATATAACTTGAATCTGAGGGGGACTCTCTTGATATGAAATGTGGATTGTACTGCAAAGTCTGACAAGCTGTCATGCTGGAGGAAGGGACCCTGTCCTTTGTTTAGCTCTGCAAAAAATACAGCAGGGTGGTGATAAACACAAGATGTGTGCTGCCTTGGGAAGAGGTTAGACAGAGCATTTCAAAGGTGTCCCCAAGGCTTTTAAAGACGAGCTGGAATTTTTCTGCCTACACAACCAGGACACCTTGGTACCTTCAACGTCCTCTTCCACCCCCACCTGTTAAGTTCCTGGATTTGTTTTTACATTGCTCGGGTATCTGGTTTTAGGCTGCTCAGTTAAGAGAAAGTAGAAAAGCTTCCAGAACATCCTCACCATGGAGGAATATGTACCTAGGGAGAAGCAATGATCCAGCTTTCTTGGCATCTTCTTTCTTTGCAGGTAACAAGAAATAGAGGACTTGGAAGTTCAGGCGGCCCTTCGCACTTAGCCAGGCATACCAAGTGATGATCATTTACTGATCACTGGCAGTGTGTGATGTTCAGGTCTGGGGTAGTATCCACCCTGTACACACTACTTTGGTGAAGTTATTGTTACTATTGCTTAATCAGGAAAGATATTCTTTAATGACCTTCACATCTGAGAGGAAAAAAGCTTAAAAAAAATCAGAGCAAAGAAATGTTCACTTAAAAACTTAATTAAAATATGAAGCCTTTGATTTCAGGCAATTAAATGAGACATTTTGTGCCTTTAGATTAAGTGTTCTGATACTCTCTCTAAGATAGATATGCTTATGGCTGGAATTTTCTTCAAGATTATAATGGTCTGGATTAGCAGTGTTTCAGATTGTACCTCAAAGCAAAACTGAGATTTTGCCTCCCAAAGGCCAATGAGAGCTGAAGATGCTCTGCTGCTGGCTGTCAGCATTGGCAGCTGCTTTTGGAGCTGAAGGACATAGGTGAAAAAGCTATGGAAAATTTGGAGAAGAAAATGTAAATGATGGTGCTTCTCTGGAGTTAAATGGCCAAGTATAGGTGCCCATAAACATCCAACTGAATGTTCAAGAGCAACCTGAGACAGTCACTGTCCATTTGGGAACAATTCCCAAAAGATGCCTTTTTTCCAGCTGAGGCACTCATCTGTTCAGCCTAAGGCGTCCCTCAACATTTGGGTGAGGGCAAAGGGAGAAGATGAGCTTGGTTTTCAGCCAAATCTCAGCTTTGGAAAGTAGCTTTTACCTGCCTAAATTTAATCTAATTGCACATGGTTGTAGCTTTTGCTTTTACATCCTGCCCTAAAATATCGAATAGCAGCATGCTAGGTAATTAAATATCTATCATGCCTTCTCCCAGATCTAACAATGCTTTGGGGATATATATGATGCATGATTTGTGCAACCAGTTAGTAAAAACTTTGTAAAGCACTTTGGGATTCATCTGAATGAAAGGTACAACCGTAAATGTAAGATCATTCTCATTACCATTAATATTCTTTTTATGAGGGACCTTATCAAAAGCATTTTGAAAAGCCAAGTAAATTATATCTACCAGGTCACCTTTATATACTATTTTATTAACTTTTCAGATGAGGTATTGCTTTGAAGGAACAATATTTCCTTACGGTGACTGAAGTGGGGTTTTTCCCTGTTGTCATTTATTTGCCTTCATTATGGTGACGTTATGGGGTACAGCTGAGGTCAAGGGCCTGTTCTACTTAAGGCTGCATAAACATGAAAGGAAAGAATGGTGACATTTTAGGCAACTTGAAAAAAGAATTAATAAAAAATGTAATTAAACTTTCTGGTTTTGTCCATGCTGAGACGCTCGTACTTGTGTCCTGTGCGGCACCAGCTGGATGGTGGCTGCAAGGGGTGAGGGATCACCTCCCAGCCAGGTTGCCTCTACCACTCTTGGGGTGTGAGCCAGCCCGGGGACCCGGAACTGTTCCCTGCAGTGCCAGTGCTGGCCGAGCTGGGAACACTGCCTGGATGGCAGCATTTCCACAGGCATTGCGGGGTTCTGCTCCTGCAGGGCTCCCAGGGAGACCTCCCTTGCTGTTGTTGCACAATACGAGCTGTCACTGAATACTTCCATTTTTTCCAACGGGAATTTCACTCCATAAGGCGAGTGGGGCACCTTATTTGACAGGTTCACTATAGTGTGGTTTGTTTTCTCTACAGCCTGGGCTGGGAACCAGCTGCTCCGAGTGATTTACTGCCCCAATGAGCTCCCGGCCACATAACTCCTTCCTCAGGTCCTGTTCACCTTCCACAGTGTTAAAGTAAATCACTGTTGAAGTCACTCTCTAATTTCCCTTAGAAAGTAGCAGAGACAAGGAATCTCTTTAGTTACATCCGTACAAATAACTCAGGCCAAGGTTTTATTCCTGCTTCAGCATCCTCTGATTTTCAGCCTCCCCCCCTCCCCACAAAGATAGAAGGCTGTGCAGAAGAAATGCCTGCTTTAGCACATCTGACAGCAAGTAACCATGGAGAGAGGTGTCTTCCAGCAGATACATATATTTGAGTTAATTAGGTACAATAAAGCTGTCACATAACAACAGCGCTTTCTAAGTTTCACTCATTATATGCCTGGTTGGGGGTTTAATTTTTTTCTCCTCTACTGCATCAGAAATACCTTGATTTTTTTTTTAATAGACCTATATCTCTATGTTCCCTTCCTTTGTAGCTTGCCTGCATTTACTCTACCCTGTCGTCTTCTCTTTAGTCAGATCTCTTTCTAATTTTTAAAAGAATGTTTATTTTCAATAAACCCTGCTCAGCCGTGCAAATTTCATTCTTCCTGTTCTTATTTTCAGATCAAAGGTCCAACCACCATCTGCCTTTCTAGCACAGATTCTTAAATACCCTCCAGACTGATTACATTAGCCAAACTCACCCTTGGTACAACTCCTGGGGCTGCTAGAGGAGTTACGCTAGGAACAAATTTGCTCTAAGTTGTTAAAGAGTTTCACTATGCCCTTGAGCCTTCTGTTAATAATTTTTTTCATAGTTTTAAAATCTGGCCTTTTAAAGTTCACCCTCACTGCATTACCCCTAGGAGAGTAGCCTTCTATTATGATATCAAACCTAATTGCACAGTGATTATGATTACCCAGTGGATTTCTTACTCTCACCTCCCTTAACTCCTGTGCATAATTTAGCACCGAGTTGAGATTCAGTTCCTCCAACAAAAGGCTCGTCTGAAAAGCAGTCTTTAAATAATATCAATTAATTGGCTTTTTATACCATGAGCTTTTCAACTGATCAGCAGCAGAGGTGTGGAAGTCAGAGCTTTTCCACTACTGACTCAGTGCCCTCCAGGGGGTCAAGCTGCATTGTCCCAGTGGTGGTCCTCAGAGTCATAGAATCATGGAATGACTCCGTGCTGTCCCCAGGGGTCTCTGCTGCTTATCCAGGTGGCCTTGGCACTCGCAGAATGGTGACAGGGAGACAGAGGAACTCCTCTGTAAGCCAGAAAAGTGAAAAAGCATAAGGTTTGAAAATTAGAAGCTCTCTACATGATAATGGGCAGAGGATAAGAGAAAGGAGGGAGGTTGTGGGGTTCAGTGCACTTTTGGGACAGGTGTTTGGTGACTGCAGTTCTTGCAGCACATGGGCAATATGTGTTAATACAGCTGCACCCCCCACCGAAGCCACTTGGACCTTGCCCTCAATCTCCGTTTCTTCCCACAACTCTTTATAATGAGCTTGATAGCAGACCAGATCAATCAGTGTGGTGGCCTCCATGAACCAAATAGAACAACCTGTGGGGAGGTTGTTGCTAATTCAGAATGTAACAGCTCCTGGTGACTGCACTGGGTTATTACGAAAAGGTTTCCCCTTCAAGGGCTCCTGGAAATTCAGTGAAAATATTTAGGTCTGAAGACAGAAGTAAATATTCTGGTCTTTTTTAGGTTTCTGAACAGTAGTACTTTAGCTGAGGTTCAGTCATCCCTTTTATAAATAGTGGTTACTAGAAAATGCAATTCACAGAACAAAAAAATTAACACGTTTTCTTTTTTTAAAAAGCTGTGGTGTCTGCAAAGGAATGAAGGAAATAAGAACTAGCTCATAAAGATTAATTCATCACAGGAGAAATTCCCTCTATGAGAGGTAAAGTGTAGTAGGGTTCTAACTGCTTGTGATAAACGCAAATGAATATTTTCTGTTTGCCCTAGCGACTGCTAATATACATATTTATCTTAATGCATTTGGAAAAAAAATTTAACTAAAATAAAATAAAGCTCAATGGCTTGTTCTAAATGGATTCCCAACGCTGGCAGAAAAAGATGTACAAGGCACTTTGCTAAACGCTGTTTGAGTGTAGAGCAGCGCTGCTGAAAACAACATAATGGGCTATTGCCTTTCAGCTTTGCAATTGTGGCTGCTCGGTGCTGTTGGGCAAACTCCTGCTTTACGTGTGGGACACGCTGAGCAGAGGCTGGTGCTGATACTGGGCCAGGCAGTAGCTGTGCTTGGATTGATACCAATCCCGTTGTTTCCTGCTTTTCACGTGTTCCTGACACAAAGTCCTCCCTGCTGACGGTTCATGATTTTCTTAGAGATGGGAGGTGGCATGACAAGATAAAGCACTCACAGAAACATTTGGAAGCTGCAGGATTTTATTTTTACATGGATCTGACATGCCACTTGAGTGTCCTCTCTGTTGTCTCTCGCTGACAGTTCAATAGCGCCCTGGTCATTTTCTTCAGCTGTTGTTTGCAGCACTCTGCTTTCAGGAGGTGGTCATGCAAGCATTCGGATTTGTTCAGACAATCACATCAGCCTCTCAGTGGTTGCTCAAGTTTTCTCTGTGTTCCTTTTTCTTTTGAATTGCTTGTTTGCCAAGACGCATCCTGTGCATTTACACAAGGACCTTAGGCACAAATCAGCTGGGATTTCATCTCTGATGTATCAGTAAAACACATTCTCATCTTTAAGGACATGTGTTGTAGAATGCTATGCAATAAACATAGGAATAAAAATCACAGAGTCATTTAAGTCCAGAGTAAAAAAAAAAAAATAAAATCCCACTGATTTACTGTGCCTAAAGGCTTCCTCTCCCTGCAGTGGATGTTTTTATAAGTACTGGATGCACAGAGAAATTGAAAAGAGAAATCCAACCTGGCACCATCAGATTAGGTCTTCGTCTCACCATGCTCAAAGCATCCTTACCACCAGCGTCTACAAGTGCAGGATGATATGAAAAGAAATAAATTGTAGACAGGCATGCACAGTAAGCCACATCCCACCCTGCCCATCCTGCCAGGCTGTTGCAGGCTTTGTAGGAGATGGATGCCAGTCCAGAGTAGGGGATTATGTGGGTCTGTGGCCATATGGTACTGAGGGGTGAGCTACGTTCCCAATAGGTAGCCAATGCATTCCTTGAAAATCTTCCTCTTCTGAAGTAAGTCTAGCTAAACCAAATCACTTGAAGAGCTTTCAAGGACCTAAGAGTGTACCCAGTTTTTGCAGTGGGAGATAATTTGTACAATCAGTGGAACAGAGGGCAGAACTGTGTCTGGACCAGAAAGCCAAAGGCAATAATAACTAACGTGTATCCATAAAAAATTCATGGGAAATTTCATCTTGGGTAAAAGAGAATGAATAACTATGTTGATTAAGTATTAAAAGTTCGTTTTATTTTTAGAAGTACTCAGAAAATTGAAAACATCTGGGAACATTATGCAATTCTTTCTACGTAATATCTTCCATTTACATTTCATCAGTGCCATCAGTTTAACCCTGAGCTGTTTGGAGGCAATACACGAGATCCAGTCTTCTTTCTTGCTGGGCTGCAAGAAGTGGCTGAGTTCAAGCCCTTCTCCCTCTGTGGAAAAAGCCCCATGTGTATAAATGATGGTCTGTGTCACAGCATAATGCTCAAACCTTCCTACGCATCTGAATTTCACCATCCACTAACAAAGTTATACATCCCACTGTACTAAGTTTGAGATGTGAATGGCAGGAAAATGTCTTAATCTGTTCAATCTCTTAAAACACTGAATCTCTGTGAATGTGCCCTGGGACACCCCACAGGATTAGATGTGTCCCCTGTTAAATCACAGCCAAGAAGATTCCAGAGAGAGCTTAGATCTCCAAAGATGTTTTGATAGGTCCTGACAGAGGTTGGCATCTTGAGGGTAGAAACTGAAGTGCCTTGCAGGGTCTACTGTCACTTCTGCAGTGACAAGCCCAGGTCTGTTGATACTTAACTGCAAGATGTTTTACTCAGAAGTGCTGTGATATTATTCTTTTAATTTTTCTTTAAGGAGGTGAAACACAGAGCCATAGGTGTATTAACAATGTCAGAGTGGGCATGTGGGGTGGTGTTTTCCCTGGGAAAAAACACCAGAGGGCAGCTGAGAGCAGGCAGAGGGGGTGGAGCTCCAACCCCTCCAAAGGTCTCTGGCAGAGGGTGGAGGAAAAGGACAGCAACTTTTTGGATTACCTTCCACCTCCAGCAAGCATCCTTGCTTTGGCCCAGATTTCTTCAATTTCCATCAGGTACAAATACACCAGAGGAGATTTATTTCGTCCATCATTAAAAGGCTCATTCACAGTCATTGCATCAGCTCTCGGCATGAGGGCGAGACCCTGTCCTACAGGGAGCTCTATTCCATACCCTGTGGAGCAATCACCTTTCAAGGACAAGGCTCGTCATTTTCTCCCATGCAGAGAAGCTGCCAGCAGGAGGAACCTGGTTTCATTTGTGTGCATTTTTGAGACTGTGGCAGGAGATTAACTCATGTAGGATTTACCAGATGTCTCTCTGTGGAGTGGGCTGCTTTGAAGAGCAAAAGAGTTCTTCAGTCTATGCCTAACCAAAGGAATGAATCATACACCTGCGCACTTGCCTTTCTTTCAAGGACACGGTGCCCTGTGGAGGTGGGGGGTTCTTTTCTTGCCTGGAGAATCTCACATCATCACAGGCAGAATATTAGAGGAATGGGGAAGAGACAATGCATTGACTTTGCTTTATAGCCTTCCTCCTTCTTAGTCTCTCTGGCAGGTCAGATAAGCCTTGTCTAATCTTGCATTAAAACGTTTTTCCAATGTCTGCTTTCTTTCTTTTCTCCCCCCTGTTTTAATGTCCCTTAACACTTCCTCAGCTAACACAAGGTCTTTCACCCTTTAAGTGCATGCAGAAATATGCTTCTCTGGCTGATTTCCAGTGAAAAGAAAGTAGATGGTACACACTGAGAACTGTCTGAAACTAAGCAGAGGCTTCCTAGAAAGTCTAATTGCGGTGGGGGCAACTCAGCTGGTCACACGCACGTTGCTGGCTGGGATGTTCCCAGTAAGCTGTGCAAAGTACCTGGCGCAGGAAATCGTGCAGGGACAGTGGCATTTGCAGGGTGTCTCAGGAGCTGAGAGCAGCAGTAAGGTGTGGAGTCCACCCTCACCCAGCGCTGAGCAGTGTCTGGAGCTCATGGTAACAGATGGTTTCGATGGGTAATGGGGTCTGGTCTTTCTCACTGCCTTCAAGGACTCTGATTGATTTGTCCAGCTTGCCATGATGAAGTCATTAATCTTGATGACACTTGCTGCAGCTCAGGCTCTGGCACGCCACAGTAATTCTTTTTGCACCTGCCAGTAGACAGGTCAGATAGCAGCAAATGCACTGTCTGGAAGTTGTGGACCTGATTTCTAAGAATGGTGTGATAGGAAGCCACTAAAGGGAACAGGTCAGGAGGTGACCTGCCTTTGGTACAGACTGGAGGCAAGCAGCTTGTTTCCTGTAGTGAAGGAAAGGAAAGCATGGACCGTGTTTTCAAGGGTTCAAAACATTCCCATGACAAATCCAAGACAGTATTAAGCCTGTGTGTATCGGTTAAATGTTTAAATTTCTGCACACTGAAAATCTACCTTTTTTTTTAATCATGGTTCTAACCTGGAGGAATGAAAGTTCAAATGATTGACCATGAATCATAGTAAAGTCCACTGCTAGCAAGGTTAGAGTTAGTAGATTATTGATCACTGTAATTTTAAGTGGTAAATTAATTCTTCCCCATCAGCTCTCTTAATGGGTAGTTGCTTTTTAAGATGTAGCAGGGCTTTGAATTGAATTAGCTTGGAGAGTTAAATAGTATGAACAGCTGGTAGATTCAGCCCAGCACACTGCCAGAGCCCTCTGGATGTTGTTGTTCAGACATGTTTCAGAGCTATTTTTTCCTTTACCACTGAGACTGGTAAATCCTTTGTTGAGAGCCGGGACAGGTTTGCAAACACTGAGATAAGAGGACTGTATCTCCCTGTACCATCGCCCACTGACACCTGTTTGCGCTTGACTAATTTTCCAATTATACAGAATCTTTTCAGTGCTGTGATGGGGCATCCCTGCCAGTAGTCTTGTTGCACGAGAAGCTGTCTGAATATGTGAGGGCAAGCAGCTTCTGAGGCACAAACTTAGGGAAACTTTGTGCCTATAAAGGGGATATTAATAGTGCTGGAAAAACTAATTGTTCCATGCACTTCTAGGAATTGAATGACTGAAGAGGTCTCTACTCCATTATTACAAGTACCCCTCGGACACTGAAAACATCCTTGACTTACTCTGCTCTGCTTGTATGGCACAATATAACTTACAGCTTCCAGTTTTTTGGATGAGACCCTTAAGTTTTTAGAGACCCCCAGACTCAGAAAGGGGAGTGAGGGTGACCTGGTTCCACACAGTGTAGTTGTCTTGTGACGAAGCATCTGGCTCTTCCTCGGGACCTCAGGAGTTTGGAGGACACTTGACACACTCTGTTCCCGTTACATAGATTTGGTCTGGCTACCAAAGGTGGAGTTGGGTGTCCAGCTTTGATCCTCCACTGATAGTGAGATCAAAGCTTGTAAGTCTGGTCTAGAATAAAATAATTTATTCGTTATACTAAGGTGTCAATATCTTATCTCGATTTGCAAAGCCTTACTCTGTGCTGACTGATGCATTATCACTGTGCATGCCCAGAGAACACTAAGGCACCCTGTACTTTCAAGAGCTCGTTATGCTATCCACAGCAGTGGATGGATGTGAGATATATTAGTGGGAAGAATCCATGGAAACTAACATGGGAAATCAGCAATGACCCTTGCTCAGCCAAACCTCAGAAAAAATGGTTTTTCACCCTTGGAGAATTTCTGAGATGATAATTTTTTCCCTCTTCTAAGATGGAATGAAGAAATCAAACTCTTGCTGAGTTTTTTTTCCATCGAACCAATAAGCTGTAAATAAATACATAAAAAGATACTTTCAAACACTTCATTTTGAGCTCTTGACATTTTTCAATGTTTAACTCCTCTAAAGTACAGTTTTCAAAGCAGTAAAACTGTATCCCTTCTTGCTTTACCTCAAGTCTTCAAATTACATTTTGCTGGGACCTCTTGCCTGGCTCTGTTAATGGGGAGATGTTAATCAGCAACCTTAGACTTAACCATCAGGCAGAGAGCAGCAGTGNTCCCCTCAAGATGTATCAGCTGAGCATGAATGCTTCCAGACTGTACTTTGAACATCCATGGGACCATGGGCAAAGCCAGTGGGCTCCAAGTAAAGCAGCAGTGGTGGTTTGTATGGGGTGGGTTTGGCTTCTTTCTCCTGACTGTGGATGCCAGGACACCTTGGCCTAGCCATGCTGGCACAACGATGTGAGATGCTGATCCAAACACTTTTTCAATTGCCCTGGTTGGGACATGGGCATGAAAAGCCACTCTGGCTGTGACTGCTGGTTTGTCACCACAGCTCTCTCTCCAGAGAGATTTTCTTGGGAGGTGGCAGCAAGCCCTGGCTTATGTGCCTTTGTCACATAGAGCCTGGGGTGACCCCTCTCCTGACCATCTTTCTGGAGAATGCAGTAACCTGTTGAGGTGGACCAGCAAAGCATATTTGTGAAATTCATCTCCTCATGAGGCTCCTCCTTCTCACCCTGGCTCAGGGTACCATCACAGTTTGTACCTCAGATAAAAGTGGTGCCATTCAAGAGACATTCAATTCTGTGATTTCTCAAAGGATCAGACCCCTTCTTTTGGTGACATGCAATTTTACTAATGCAAACATTACACACACACTCATACACAGACATAGACATACACATTATGTGACAATGTACATATATGTACTTAAAAGTGATGTTTATGCTTATATTTGTGTTCATACACACACAGAAGAGAAAGGTTAATGTGTGTTTTGCAAAGACAGAGGACACTTGTTTGTTCACCAGGAAAGAAGGATGAATCAATATGTTTGGGTAGGGGAAATGGATTATCCTTAAACATCCTGCACAAGACAAAAAAGTTTCTATTTGGTGTCGATGCCAATGTGAGTCTGCTCTAAAGGTCAGTCCAATCACACTGTTTTGGCTGTAGCCAGCACAACAAAACACTGCATTCAATCTTTCAGAAATTTGCATGTATTTTTCTGCATTTTACTGCCTTAAAAGCACGTTTACTGTGTGGAAGTAGAAGGGGGCAGGTGGATGTGGTGTTTCTAAATAAAGATGAATACTTTTTGTTTCAGCTTCCACTTATATCTTTCCTTTAAAGAGATTTTTTCTTCTTTTTTTTTCTCCTGTTTATTCCATTTGAAATATTGCAAATTCCCAGACAATAAAAATCCACTCAACCCTAATGCAGGAGTAATGTAAGAATTTTGGATCTGATATTTTTCATTTTTTAGACCCCACTGTATACATTAGGATGTTGAAAAATGTAGGGTATGTGCACATGTGTGTTCTGTCGGTCCAAATTTAAATCCCATCTTCTGGTGATCCAGATGTCTATGCAAATAAACAGAGTTTGCATGGAGTAACTCCATTAGCAGACAGAAAATGTTGGCTCAGATCTTGCTTCAAATAACAGTGAAGGGGAGCACAAGATGTGCTTGAGATTGCAGACAACCAGGTTTTCCTATCCCAGGCTAATTTTGGAAACGATTTCCCAGAGTAATTTCAGATAAAGAGGTAAAGCCTTAAGCATTTTAGTGAAGTGAAAAAAATCAATTATTGCTCAAGGGAATAGGAAAATTTGATTTTTCAAGATTTTTTTTAGATTTCTGCCCTCCACAAGCAATAAACTTTATAAAGAAACAGTTGTTTAACACCTTCCAAGTGGAAAAAAACCTCAAAAAGCAACATCTCACAGCAAAATTGTGGCTGTGAAACTCTCAAAAATATCACTGAAACAGAGGTGGGCTGCAAATGGCCTTTTCCTGGCATCTTTTGCAATTTTGACAAATTCACCAGGTGTACCGGGCTGCAAGTGCATGGTGAGCATACATTTAGAAGTGACAGTGTTGTACATAAAATCAGCACCATGTAAAAATCCTTCTGTTTCTTATTTGTACTTTTGAAATGCATGGTGCTGCAGACTTTTAAGGCCCTATGCTGTGCAGCACCATGATGTGGCCACAGAAGCCCAAGCATTTGTTTCCATAAAATATATCCAGATGTTTACCTTTTGGCAAGGATGGGAGCAAGCTAAAACAGCAGTGAAATAAATTTTGTAAGTAATAAAAAGCCTAATACGTTGCTCCTTTCTTCAGTCCTGATAGTTTCATTATTTGCTTTACTTGAGTCGAGGCTGCAAGAAGGAAACACAAAAGGAAATTTTTTCGATGAAGCATCACTGCCCTGACACAGCAGCAGCAGTAACATAAAAAACAAGTAATGCTTAGCTACAGAGTTTTGTTTTCTGACAGATAATCAAAAGGGAAGTTGGAGAGATAATCAATTGCAAAGAGACCTGGTGGTTTGAACAGCGTCCCAGTACGGCACGGCTCTGCTGCGGTTGGAGGCACACGAGATTGGAAAGCTCTGGTGGGGAGGAGGGAAAGTTCTTGGGGATCCTGGTTGTGGTGGTATCTGTCAACATCTCTGCTCCCATCCAGCCACAGGTCACAGCATCTGATGGCAGAGCTTGGTGGAGGAGGGGGAGAGGAAGGGATGTGCAGGGGATCCACCAGCGCTGGGCACTTGTCCTTCTCCACACTCCTCTGCTCGTGCTGTTGGACCCTGGTCCTGCTGCAGCATTTTCTGAGTGTGCCACTGAAACTCTTAAAGCTGCCTGAAGTGACAGAGATGTCTCCAGCCGCACCACACACGGGTATCACATGAAAGTGCCTAGGTGTATAATTAGATGCCAGTAGCGGCAGGGTGCTGCAGAGCAGCTGATGTAGGCATCCCACCTGGAAATCTATTCCTGCTGAGGCTCAGAGTGTTATCACATCTTTACTGAGAGGTGGCATTTACTCGAAGGAAATGAGGAACAATAGCAGGAATCTCAGGGGTTTTCATTTGCTGGTGTTAATGGACCTGAAGTGAGGAGGCTGTGGCATCTGCAACCTGATTTCCTACCTAGTTTGGAAAGAGTAGTTGGGGTGATAACCAAAGAAATGGTTCTCCTCAAGTCTCTTATGGACTCCTGCATGCTTCCTGCAAACAGTGGGGAAACTGTGTTTCCCAGGACAGTTTCAGGGAGAAACTCACTCTTGGGGGAGACCTCACTACTTGCTTCAGCTGCCTGACAGACGGAATAGAGAAGGCAGAGGCAGACTCTTCTCAGCAGTGAGAGAAGAGACTGTGAATACAGGTTGCAGAAAGAGAGATACTCAGGGCTTTTTTTGCCCAGTGATAGTGGTCAAACATGGGAACAAGGATCCAAGGAAGTTGTGAATTCTCCATGCTCAGAGATACTCAAGCCTTTACCAGACACAGCCCCAGCACTGGGCTGGCCCCGTCATCTGCAGTGGTTTGGACTGGAGACCTCACAGCTTTAATGTTGTGGAGAACAACATTAGGCTCCTAAATGTCTCAATTCAGGTGAAGTTTTGCAGCAAACAAGAACAGCAACAAGATTGTTTTCCCTCCTCCAGACTACCTTTGTGAAGAAATGTCATACGCTTTGTCTGGAAAGGCCAGGCTCCACATGTAGCTTTTAGGTTTTTGTTCCACAGAAGTCATAATTCTTCTTCATTGCCTGTAAAACATTGGTTTAATCTGTAGCTCCTTGGTGACCCTAATCCAGGTATCACCAGCCCAGTCCTTTCTAAATTAACCAAAACAGATTCCATGACATCACTCAAGTCTCCCTCCTCCAGGAGTTTTCTGGTTGTTTGCAGAGGGCTGATGTTCACCCATAGTCTGCAGAATCACCACGTTACTTAGTTACATTAAAGTAATCTTCTTAGAAAGGACTTACTGATGACCTATACTCAAATGTGCAAATAATATGCTTGTAGAACATTAAAATGGCTCTAATAGTGTGGTAATAAATTTCTTTTTTCAATATAGATGATTAGAAATTTCAGTAGTTAGAAGCTATTAATGTACTCACCATAAAGTATGAAAGTCCATCCTCATGAAACCCTAAATGACAGTACTGCCTATAAATTTTACTGGAGGTGGAAAGAGCAGTAATTATATGGCTGGCATTAGATGCAGCTCTTTCTGTGGAGTGGCAGATCTTTTCCTCCTGTTGTTAAGCACTATTTTTGGCCACAGCCAGTAGCCAGAGTATATTGTAAATAATATTCTTTTCTGTGATGGATTTCTGCACAAACAGAAAGAAAGAGATTTTTTATTAAAAGAAAAATTGGCAAACAGTCAAGTGTAGATGGCTTTGAGAGTGGCAATGTAATAAAGAGCACTGAGCATCTGGTTCAATGTTGTTTGACTGACCTATGTGGATGGTGATGACTGAAAAACCCATTAGGTGCTGGCAGAGAAATGTGTCTGATATTATCATCCAGGCACCAACATGGATGTGTTGCAAAATTACCAGCTCCATTGGCATTCTCACTGGCAGGAGCAGTGGAGCTACCAGGGAGTGGGTAGTCTTGTATGGAGATTAGTTTGTGCCCAAATAATTGTCTGAAACACCAGATAAATGGAAAAAATTTTTAAGAGCTTTTTCCCAGCTTCTCTGGCTTGGGCAGTGAAATGAGGTGTAGGTACAGTCAGGGTGGCTTCGTGCTTCCCATACAGCAATCCCTTTGAGGTACCAGTGGCACACGCCTTCCTCCTCTATAGCCCACTTTTGAGCCTCTCATCCAAACCAAGCCCACCTTGTATTCAGTAAAACACTTCACAGAAGTATTTGTGTCCTTTTCCAGTTTTATGACTGCAGCATACTTCTTTGACAAAACACCTATTTTTACATTCAGTTCTTGAAAGAAGTTCATTGTGGCAGGACAAACTATTATACTTCTTAGCAGGATTGAAGAATCCTAATCCTAATAACTAATTCTTCAATCCTACTAAGTACAATATTAGTAGCATCTAATTCTCAGGCTGGCACACTCAAGTGTTTGCAACACAGATCATAATGAAAAGCTTCTGGCTGGCAATGCCTTGTGGTTTCTCATTAAATAAATGAAAAATATTCAACACAGTGTCATATATTTCTGCTAGAGCTAAAAATACTTTAGAAGATATGCCTCTTCTACCCCCCAGGCCATCTCTCTGATAGCCTTTGATCATGTACATGGAGAAAAACAAACAGAAGACAATCATTATCAGAAATACAAATAGTTGACCAATATGATATGCGAAATAATTTGGTTTTGCTCATCAATCTTATAAACTGCTAAAGTACAAATCAGTCAGTGGGAAAATAGGTTTTAGGATAAATTTAACATGTGAAGATTGTGGCAGGTTGGATAGAATTGTCTCTGCATAGGATAGTGCTTAGTCCATATTACTTTTTTTTAAGTGTTGAGTTCTAATTCAGCCCAGAAACCAGAATAGCAGTTCTTGGGCATAGAAATTTTTGAGGGAAAATGGAATATCATCTTCTAATGTTCAGGACCTCTTGAAATCTTGCACTCCAAAACTTTCCTTGTGACATCATTATACCATCAAACCCCAGTGGTGAAACATTTGGAAGGACTAAGGTCTTCTGACAAATAGAATGACACAAAGGAAACCTCAGTAATTTCTGCTTGAAAGGCTTTTTTTTCAGAAAGCATAGATGTGGGCATGGTTCATTAAGCCAGTATATCTTTTCCTCTGTCTTCTGCATCACTACTTCAATGGTCAAGTTATATGGTGCAGACCTCAGCAATAAATGTTTTGCTCAGAATTATTCAAGCATATAACACAGGGAACGTGCAAAAAGTCAGCTCAGAAAAATTTGATTTAAGGTCTTGATTTCCTGACTCTAGAAGAAAACTTCCTAGTGAGTGGTCAGAACCGGCAGATTTAGACAGATGGGCAGACAGAGGTTTGGGGGATCAAACCCAAAGACTTTTAAGACTTGGTCAGAATTTAGAAACATGTGAGAACCTGCTCAGTGTGAAGAGGATACTGATGCCTAAGGAACCATAGGCTAAACACCTATTTGTGATTTATTATTTATATCTCCCTGGAAATTTGGCTTGTGTGTTGCCCTACCCCTCACCAGCAAAAGGGCTCCCTGTGAGGCTCCACACTCCTGTAAGCTGGGGTGATGTATGGTGGCACTACATAACCCTTTCCTTCTGGTAACCACTTCCCCCTTATGATGAAAGGCCCTTCTCACGGGCTGCTTCTGATGTGAAAAGTACCCCTCACATCAATTTCCAAGCTGAAAGTATCTTTTCTCTTCTTCTGGACCACTTTGTCCCTGCATGTCAGATGCAGCCAAGACCAGATGCCTTTAAGAACATCACAGAATGTTTGGTGGATAAATGAGTAGCTGCTGCCAGCGACATGAAGCTACACAATCTCTGTGAACACAGAGCCCTTTTCTCACCATAAATCACAAGAGTGCAACATTATTAAACATATCGGGCATTAGGCAACACACAGTGGTCTTAATTAAGGTAAAAAGAAAGCACCCACCCTTTTCAGAAAATTGATACCTCTGAATATTTAGCTTAGGGTCACATTCAAAAGACTTGGTGGTTCATCAGCCCTTGCAAGCACATTGATTTCATCCTGGCTAGAATTTAATAACATGGAGAGTGTCCTCTTACCACTGCACTGGGGATATCACAAGCTGTAATTAGTAAATGATCCTCATGTTTCAAGTCTCTTTGGATGAATAATTTCCTTGTTGAAAACTGAAACTTCATGTAAACCAAATTATTCCTATTTGGTGGAATTGGGGAAGAAAGGAATAAAAATGTTTGTTTTGTTATGCACAGAAGGCATCAAATTTTCAATTTGATGGAAACAACCCTGGCTCTGTTTAACTTAAAACAAATAAAAGTAAAGCAAATAACATGAAACAAATTATTCATTATCTTGGTAAACAAAATATTGTACTTCACCAGACAGCTTGTGAAGAAAAACAATGTCTGGGATCAACCAAAGGAATACTCTGATTTTATTTTTAATTTTTAATGAAAAAAATTGCCATGAAGCTGTGGGTGCTGGGTCTTTAGAGAGTGTTTCTGACAGAGAAGAGAAGAACAGAGTGTTCTTCCTTGTTTCCTCAGCTGGAGTGTTGTGCAGGCTCCGTGACTGGGCTCACTATGAATGTTGAATGGCTGAAACGCTGTCTCATAATGGAGCGGAACATTTGCAGCCTCGCAGGGCTTTAGCAAACGCAGGGCCAGTGATGGGATTGATGTCAGTTTAGTCTTCTATCCTCAGCTACTGATAAAGATTTCCTTTACCGTCAATGGAGCCAGGGAGAAAAATTTCCAGTGAAGATTTATCTCATCCCAGGACAGACACCTAAATGGGATCGGATTCCTCATGGACATCCCTTTCTGTATCTACTGTGTAAAGTGGTGAAATACATCCTTTGGATGGGTCGAAATGCTTGAGATGAATCTCATTGTTATGCACTATTCCTTATGCCAGGGAAATTCTGTGCCAGGTATTTTCCTCATTATTTCTAAGTAAAAATGAACACCATTAGCAACCTGACATTTTCACTGAGAGGATCTGGTTCTCTTTTAACTTACACAGATATTAAAAAAGGTGCATCTTCATTAAAGCCAACAGATTTTATCTAGTGTAAAACTGGTGGAAGATAGCGAAGGTCTTTTATGTTCACTGTACATATGGTATGAAGAATGTCTGAGCACGGGCCTGGAAGGTGTTAAAAATAAAAAGCAGTTCATCCAGATACCTTTGCAGGCTACAGAAAATGATTGTTTCCAGTCAATGCTTGAATTAATTTTGTATATAGAAAGATTTAGTTAGTTGTGGGTTTGTTCTCATCTCTTACTATACACTGCATGGTATATGCAGGGCAACTACATCATTTTCTGACACCATAAGAATTAGAACTTTTTTTCCCAATGAGAAACTGAGGTTTTTGCTTTAAGAGATGGTTGAGAAGAAAACAAGATTACACTGAACACTGCCCAAACTTTTGAACATGTTAACATTAGCTGGAGAAAAATTCCAAGATGTTTTCTACAGCACCTTGCCTTTAACAAGTGATGATGGTGAATATGCAGCCACAAAAGTCATGGCATTTCAAGCACTCTGTTGCCTAACTATGAAGATCACAGAGCAATGAATGAGCGATTCAGCTCTGTCTTTGTGAGAGAATAGTCTGTCTGCAGAGCCAAGGAAACAACAGTGTCGAGGTGAAGGGATCCACTAAGTCAGGCCACCAAGTCAGGATGAGTAAGACATATCTTCTGTCCTTGCTTCTCTCCCCTCCCTTATCCTTTTACTGTGTATGCTGTTGCCCTTTAGGAGCCCGGGCTGTTCCTGGCTGTGTGTCTGCATGTGGCAGTAACAGGCTCATCTCTGACGGATTTTTTGTTACATCAAACAAACCTCAACAAAAAATAATAATAATAGTAAAAATGCAGGGCAGAAATGGAAAATGAAAGCAATTGAGGATTGTGTCACTGAAGGTTCATTTCTTGAGGACCAGTCTTTCAGTCCTGTTCCTCAGATGGCTGGTCTCACCTGTGTGTCACAAGGTCTTTGCGCAGTGATAAAGAGCTGAGGTACACACCGAGCTAATTATACTGTTGGTTGTGGTCCAGTGATGGCTTAAATTTGCAACTTATTAGAGAGTTTATTGGATTGCCAACCCAAGCATTTCTTAGAATAAACAGTTTTCCCTGAATTTTGCTGAAACCTCACATGCTTATAATGTGATGGTTAAAGGCAATAAAATTTCAGCATGTTAAATATCATAAATTTTGGATGTTCAGTAAAGCACAACTAATCTAGTTTTAAAGTAGAAGACTTTCCCCTAACACATGGAGTTTGCTGAGGAAGCCAGCCCTTAGTCCTGCTAGAGGCAGAAAGAGCAGGATGGATTTTGGTTGTAGATTATTATTACCCAGATTATGCTGGGCACTGTGGCACCTGGGCTGTGCCTGCAGACAGCTCCTCTTCCTGCAGCAGCTCCTCTGCAGTGGCATTTGGGTTTGCAAGAGGAAAAAAAGCCAAAAAATATGGAAATTTCTGTTCCTCCTGCATCTGAAGCCTAGTTTTAACCTGGACAGGGTTCAAGCTTTGTTGGAAAGAACAAATCTGGAAATTGCTTGGAAATCTGTTAAGTCTTCTGGGTATGTAATCAGATTTCTAGCTGAGCAACAGGAAGTGAATTCTGATCCCATCTACATATCTACAGCTTTCTGTGGATCAGGAAGAAAAGTTTGCTCTTATTGTTGAAGAAGATTGAAAAATGGCATTTCCCTCGAGGAAGTCTGATATTTAGACACTTGCTTTAGTCACAAATTGGGATGAAAAAATTAAAAGAGCGAAACTTTTGGAAAAAAAACATCTATTGATTTATAAATGTCAATTTGCATTGTTTCAACAGGTTTTATTCTAAGATGTTTTGACTGTCGCTGACCGACAGAATTTGTTTCAGGGCGCTGGCACTTTGGGACTTGGTTATTGGTTATTATTTGGGACTTGGTAGTCTCTGTGCCTGTGCTGGCACCAAAATATTTTGTGCTGTAAGTCCATGCTCAAGTTATGCAAAGCTGCATCTCAGTGCCTCATGGGGTTTATAGTCCAGTGAGGGCAAATAACCTGTAATGAATGATGAAAAAGTGATGGGGCTCACTGTGATCACTCAGATGCAGAGTTTTAGGGTGACTTGGTCCAATCAAAAATTTTCCTTTTCTTTAAAATAAAATTATTTCAAAATTATTTTTCTACCAAAAATTTAGACTAATATGAGACTGAGTTTTCTGGGGTTAAAAGTTCAATAGGTTTTGTATTTAATGTTGAAGATTCTTATAGCTTTGCTCTGAAGTTACTCAGTTTTCAATACAGCTTCACCTATTTATTTATTTTTTGTTTGTAGAGGTGAAATAATGTAGTTGCTGTGCTGCCAAGATTTTTTTTCCAGCTGGGATGCAGTAAACTCATCTCTCACATTTTGTAACAGTTGTGGGTATGGTTTTCGCTTTAAGCCCACCTCAGTTTTGTGACTTCCCTCCCTTTTAATCTATCTGTCAGGTTTACAGGGTATATTGATATCAGCAAATCAGACTTCTAGAGCTACTATAACCATGACAAGGATTGCAAAGGCGGTCCTTAACTTTTGGTAACCTAGCTGATATTACTGGAGGAGCAGAGAAGGTTTTGACCTTCTCCCCCACAAGTCACATTTGGTGTTTTTCAGCTCAATCAGTGGGTCTAATAAAAAGACAGTTTCTCTCCCTCCTCTCCTTATACAAGGAACACATATAAGGAAAGCAAGGCTTGTTTGTAGCCCATTCAGTATAATGGCAGATGCCATCCAGACTCATTGCAGACTGTATAGCAAACATCATTATGGAAGCGTGAGATTTAGGTTATCCCTTTCTGTTGTCCCAGAATAAAAATGTCATCAACAAAATAAAATCCTTCTCTAAAGGAGACTATCTTCTCATTTAGTTCCTACACCACTTGTCTTGTTTCCAAGAGCAGATCTGTCCTGACTGCCTAAGTTGGTGTCAGCCAGATTTCAGAGGAGATGAGGATATCAAGATTTCATGTTTTCCAGGGAGGCAGGTAGGTGAGCAGGGGGTCTGCAGAGCCCACCATGGTAAATGGTGAAGGATCTATGCAGGAGAAAGGCAACTCAAGTGTTGTGAGGTCCCTGTTCCCTGACAGGCATTTCGGGTGCTCTCTGGGGCTGGCTGGAAGCAGGGGGGTCTCACCCCTGGGGACAATCACCTTTGACCACTCTGCAGCTCACGTGAATTGGCCTCTGGTATTTGCAGTGCCTCTGGGATCAGCCAGGCTGAGATATGTAAATATTAGACAGATCACTTGCAGAGAGAGGGATGCTGCCCTTGTCAACAAAAATCGAGTCAGGCCTGAGCTTTCTCTCAGAATAAGGAAACATTGCTCCCCTGTGTCTTTCCCAGCAGAGAGGATTTGCCCTGACCCTGGTGGTTCTCATGACCCCTCTGCAGGCCATAAGAATTTGGGCACTGTGCTGTGGCCAAGGCTGAATCATCACTCCTGGCTCTGCTCCTGCATCCTGATGCTCTGCACTTACTGTCACATTCTAGGGTACATTTCTCATTCAGAGTTAAAACTCTTGAGTATAAGTGATCAGTTCTTATTGATTTGAAAAGGCTGAACTTTAAATAGCTGTTGTTTAACATCCAGGAACATTAATATTAGATTAGAAAGATGTCCCTGACTCGGTGCCCTGAACATTAGCAAATGTATGCATCAAACAATTCTGCTCTTCCAGGGCCATTTCTGACAATACTGTCCTGTAATACAGGTTAGGGTTCCTTGGGTTAGGGTTCCTTTTGCTGGGCTAGACAGAACCGGGGAGAATAAGCTGATTATTCATCCCAGTTCCTCAGTCTCAGGAAACTGTAGCAAAGACTGAAGTCAGAAGCACCCACAAAGAGCAAACACCGTGAGTCTCCAGCCTAACGTACTCAGAAAATATTTATCAGCATCCCATGACAAGCTTAAGACCTTTCAGAAATATTAGACCAAAACACTCAAAAACTCCTTTGCATCACGGAAGAGAGTAATAAACATCATAAACTGTTGGTACAGTTTGTTATTTTCCTTCTCTTAGCAGTTTTCTTAAATAAATCTGAACTACATGTTTATTATCACCTTCTCTCTGGTCCAGGAAGTGCATATATATATGCCCTATTTCTATGATCCATGCATGCACACTACCTCTGAGTGGGTCTGTATATGTGATTTATGTGTATTTATATACACTCCTATACCTTTTAGGGGCTGTCACTTCTCTGTTAAGACAAGTAATTTTTTTTTTTGTCAGTAAACTTCCAGATAGTAGGAGTGTGGCTTTTAGGTTTTATTGTGAAATGTTTTTCAATGGTTCCAAATCTCCATTTCCACACTCCCCCTCCCCCCAGTTCAGATACTCCCTTCTGGTTTTTTTGGCACATTACCATTTTCAGAGCAATTTATTATACTAACTTTTAAAGCAGCAGGCAGTTGGAATCCTGGTTCAGGTTGTGTTGTCTCTGCATATGGCAAATGTGATGAAATTAGTTACTGCATTGTGTCAGTAATTAACTTTGAGGTGCTTGAGGGCTTTCACTGTTGCAAATAAAGGTTATATTCATGTCTCATAGATGCAACCCCCTTTGAATTTTTCTTTTTCCATGGCATATTATTCCACTCACTAGACAGTAACTCTTCCTGTAGTCATCATATCTTACACAAGTTACTTCTTTCTAAATGTCATAGGTGACTGTAATGATCAAGTGAAAGAAAATTGTGCTACAGAAGGACTTAGTAATTAAAAAAGCACGACAACAAACACCTTCCAGCCAAGCAGAACAGCAAACAACTCATTATAATTATTCCAGCCTGTTTGAACCTGCCTTCCGCTCGTGCACTCAGGCAGAGCTGCAAGGCACTTCTTCTCCATCAGGTCTGAATCAGTCTTTTGCTCACTCTTATAATACTGTGTAGATAAGAGCTCTTCAGTGGTAATTTGCTTGAGTTCTTAATAAGGAGAGATTTTAGAAAGCAGAGACTAGTGCAGGCAATAAGCGAAATGTATCCATATCTGTAAGCAAGCAGATCAGAGTGCTGCTTCTCTCTCCTCTATTCTTCCTTGTGCTGTAGAAACTGAAGCCATTAAATGGCTCGGGTGCATTTTGTTTTCCTCTTGGCTATTCAAGCTATGTGTTCCTACAGTTTGCAAGATGCTGTTTTCACAGCTGCTCTCCTGGATTCGTGGCTGTGAACCAGGAGGTACTGCAGGAGCCCGAGGCTGCATGGCGTGTGACACTGTGAGCTGTGCTGCTCTGAGGGACTGCAGTGGCTGACCAAGGTCAGGGCTTGGGCACTGCCCAGACAGACCCCCCCAAGAGCTGTGTAGTTATCACAGGGTGCTTGGCATGCAACCTGTGTTTGGAGGGTTCAGATAGATCGTTTCAGTGTACTAGAGTGTTATTCTCAACCTGAACCTGAACCCTGGAATGAGCTTTCCAGGGTGACCAGCAAGAGCTGCTCCAGTGGGGAGGTCTGGAATGAGCTTGAGGCTGGTTTAGAGAAAGAGATACTTAGAGGGCAAAGATGATAACTAAAGTGATACCATGGTCAGCACCACCTCTCCTGGGTTAAGGAGTTTAGGTATCGAGGAACTCACAAACAAATGAAAGTGGGAGTTTGAGGACAACATCTTGGCTCCACTGTTGTATTCACAAAGTACCAGGAATCTGTGGTGCTACATCATGATAGCAAAATGGGAAGGTGGGCCCTGTGTTGCTGAGGTGTGGTGGGGGCATGTCTGCAGTCTGATCTGTGAACACCACAAAAGGCGGTTTGACACTGACCTTTATGACAAGTCATAGGCAGGAATGAAAATATTTGGGACTTTCTTAAATGGAGGTTACCAAATTGTGGCAGTTAGGACATACTGAGCAGCAGCTCGGCGGTTCTTGAAGTGGTGGCCATTTTAACACGGAAGAATGGTTTGGGTTGTGCACTTTCATTGCTGGGCTGAGATGAGCCAAGGAGGGAGATGGGTTAGTTTTGCAATGAACTGTGCAGTGGGTAATGTGCACCCATTTATTTGGAGTCTGTGGGTGAAATTAATCAAAAGGTGAGATAGGATCTATGCACCAATTGCATTCCACTCAAACCTTTGTGCACAGGAATGAATTTCACCTTGTCTGACCCATGAAGATGTGTGAATACTTATCTTCTTTTCTTTAAGCATTTATTTTTATAGTTTCAATTAGCTAGATTTTTCTTTTTCAATAGTAACTTTCCTTGATGTACATCTGTCTCCAGTTTAATACTTGCCAGTAACTTGACGTGAATGGCAGAGATGTCTTTTGTTTGCAGTTTAATATGGAATCAACTGAAACATTTTCATTTATAAAGTGAAGTTCATTTCTTCTCAAACCTTCTGCAATAGAGGTAATGTTTGCAAAATGCTTTGAAGATGAAAAGCACTACAGTATATAAATATTAGGTATTATTTTTATATCTTCATCATCTCTGCATTTAAAATTAATACAGAAAAAATCCTATTAATACCCAAATGCCCACTAAAGTTCATATCCTTCTTCTGATCTTAATGCTTTATTTTCATCTATGAATCCTCTTAATCTTTGAAATTAATTACCATAATTAAAAATGGGAGATGTGTTTTCCCAGAACAATCAAATCGTTCTGTAGCAAATTTTCATATTAGTTTTGCATCATTATTTTAATTTCTTTTGCTATTAAAACACAGACACACACACTCACATTCCTGGATATGGCATCTACTCTCTCTTTAGGGTAAGAAGAAGTCTTACTTTGCTTGTTGCTGGCTACAGCCAGAAGTGACCGTGTGCAGTGGTAACCTAAGAAAGAGAAGGGGCACTGCCTTGCCTGCCTCAGGCTCTCCTGTACAGGCAAAGGCCAGGGCTGTTGGCTTTTTAGCCAGAGCTCAGGAGAGCACATTCATCCACCAACCATGAGAATCCATTTATAAGAACGAGACCTTCAACAGACAAGGCATATTCACGCTGCTGATGAGAATGTTCTACTGCTGGTAGAAGGGAATCAGTACAGTTACAGTTACCTATAAAAACTGCAATTTGAGTATAGCCCAAGGCCGTGTTTCTTTTAGTCTGCATAAGCCATCTGATTTCTACACCAGTAACAGAGAACCAAGTGTGAGAGTAATTTTATTTTGTTGGGGAAGAAAAATGGAACAAAGATGGGTACTTCTGTGCCTGGCTGGTGAACAGGGCCAACACAGGTGTTTCCTGGCAATCCAAGCAAGAGAAAATTCTCATTGCAGTTGGGTTTTGTTCCAGTTCTCTCCAGATATTGGTGATATTTGGATTCAGGCTTGTGTCTTGTTTTTGTTCAATGCTTACTGCAGGTTTCCACACCTGAGCCCTGTTCCTTATTAACTGTTTACAAAGAGAAGAGGGAAAATATCAAAGACCTTACACTGTCCAGATTCCCTGATCAGAACCAGTGGGAGAGAGGGGGAGAGGAAACTGTGTTGCTGTGGGGTTTCAATAACCTCTCCCGGAGACAGGTATGCCCATGGAAATAACCAGGGAAGCGATATTTAATAGATGTTCATGGATGTTCTTTTATTGTTTCTCCCCCAGCCTCTCGGCATGGCAGCCTGGACCAGACTCCTGCCCATGGGAGAAACCCCAGTATTCCCAGGCAGGGGAACATGAAAAGGCCAATGAGGACAGGACTAGGTTACATGTGACCAAAGAGCAGGGAAAACCCCGTATGTTCCAAACATTCCAGGGTCCCTTCTTTCCCCGGGAAGAGGGGGCGACCCCCAACACCTCACCCTTTTGTTTTAATTAAAAAATGACAAAACAATTTCAAGAGAACACAAGCCACCCCTTCGAGTCCCAAAAAGTCTAAAAAGAGCATTTTTGGAGCATTCCAGAGCTGTCAGGAGAGAGATGGATGCTTTTGAACACACTTCATGGGTAAACTGAGGCAGGAGAGGGTTTTCTTTCATCCATACCTGTTGGAACCTTGAGCAAAGATAGTTAGTTTTTTCCCTCCCTCCCCTTCTATTCTCCCATAGGCACTGGGGGGGAATTGTGGGGAAAAGGAGTTGCATAGGGGAACCATGGG
>VYZQ01063173.1:63722-87842 GCA_013400655.1 Mystacornis crossleyi
TTTTTTTTTTAAATAAAATGGTGAACACTTTTGTCCCACTTTAGCCAAAGAAAGTCTCCACAACTTGTCCTATTTCCTCCCCGGGTTCCTCTTCCAGTGATCCATATCACCACTGTCTTCAACCTGCAGAACTGCTCAATTCTATACTCCTGAAAAACTGTATTTAGATGCACTGGTAGTAACTAAGGGAAGGATCATAAACCTATGCCTTTAGCACCAATATAAGTAGATGAGGCAAAATTGGGGAACATAATTTCTGAGAAAAGAAAAGATGCTCCAGCAGCCCCAGTCACAGGCTCCTTCCTCCTGCAGCAGAGGTGGCTGCCCTTCTGTCATCAAGGAAACACAACCAAAAATGGATTATGTTACCTGTGGCTGTTGGCATACGCACAAAACTATAACAAAGAGATAATCTCCAGGAGAGCTCAGGGTCATGGCTGGAGGAGCTGGGTTTATCTGCAGAACATCTTCAGATCCCACTGCAGTGATGATTACCAAGCTGTGTCACGTAATGAGGTGCTAAATATGGCTGAGACTACAGGCACTGTAGGGAGATGGTTAATGAGGTGCTAATTGGGTAAGAAAAAAACAGGAAGAGGAAACGAGTAGGGAGCTTAATGTATCTGATACAGAAGAGCTCTGGAATGGGGAGTTATACAGGGTATTTTTGGCTCCAGCTCGTATTCCTTCTTTCTCACCGGTGTAGGAGATGAATTTTTCCCCTGACTCAGCTGGAGCCCTCATTGTTCAGCATGACTACTCTGCTGGTGCCCAGACATGGAGCTCATGTACCATTTCATCTTGTGGCAGCTCAGCTTTGTCAGCCCTGCCTGTATGGAGGGGGGTAGCAGGTGCTGGGTGAAGGTCTGGCAGGAGCTCCTGAGAGCTCCTCACTGATCCTGTGCTTGAAGTCAACTGCTGTGACTGGCACACTTACAGATCTCCAGAGTCTTATTGTCCTCCTGACTTTGGGCTTCAGTGCAGTCTGACATGAAGTGAGGGTAGGGCAGGAGTGATGCAGGGGCCAAGGCTGTCAGAGCAGAAGCACTTGCAGTTGCAATAGTGTGCATAAAAGACTTCAGAGGTGAGCTAAAATACTTTATTCCATCTTCCCTAATAACCAGCGGCCAAATGAGCATTGAGTCTTGTTAATCACAGTTTTGGGGGCTACTGGAGACAAGTCTAGGGCTCCCAGGGGGAGGCATTGTAGGCAGTTTGAGTCTACATGCAGCTCTGTCCACTGTCACTTTTTCTCTGCTATCCAAGGCTTGTGCTGGTGGCCGCTGCCTGAGATAATCTCGTTACTACCTTTGCCCATCGCACGAAAGGCCACAGACACTGTTTCTTTCTTCTGACCAAACAGATGGTCTCTCGGGCTGTGTGGGACCCCTGACCATCCCACTGCCTTTGTGACAAGCATCTTCCCTCTTCCAGCTCTTGATGTGAAACATTCGTCTTGCTTCTCTGTCTTCAGTGCGCTAGGGAGTTATATACATTTGGAAAAACCCACTCATTTCCTCCCTTCTTCTCTGCCATGTTGTCATTTGATAATGACCTTTATGAAAGCATTTCACTTGAACATCATAAATTTTTATATTAAGACTTTAGAAGTGGTATACTAGCAGCCTCAGTTTCTCAATATCATTAAATTTTCTTTGAAAAATCTAATTTTTAAAAATGTAACTATGGACAAACCCCTAAAAATTTAGGTGTCATTCACAACACTGATTTAGACTTTTCATGTGCCATAAAACCATTCCTGTGGTTTAGCTCTTTGAAACAGAGGGTGTTATACCCCTGGTTGTTGCAGGGTAGGCAGTAAGATTATGGTAATCAGTGATCATTCTTTGATTGAAGGACCATGCCCATACACAAGCAAAATGCTAATGCTCCATATATTCCTGGTGCCTATAATTTTTACCTGCCTTTCAGGCTGAACTGAACTGCATTGCTCAAAACACATTTAGATCCTCTGGGTACAGCAGGATTTTCAAGGTCTACAACCATGTGCAGTGAAAGATGTGATAAATGCTGAAGTGGTTTCCTAAGTGAAATGAAGGAAACGAAAATGATACCAGTGCTGATGAAGGTGAGAAGCAAGCCTGAGATTTAAAGAGGGAAAATGACAGTATTATCAGTCAGGTATCATGGCAACTAAGGAGCCTAGAATTTGGTGTCAACTTTCCATTCATATTGTCTCTTTACTTGGCGCAACAACGTACATTTTCCTTAAATTTAATCACTTCCGCTGGAGGTCATTCAAGTATTTAAGCACCTGGCCTTTCTCAAGAACTTGAGGGATTCAAAGGGCTCATGGATACGTGCATCCATGTATTTGTATAGGGGTAAAAATCGAACAACTCCCCCTGCAAAACAACCCACCAGACAAATCTCTGAAATCCAGGCAGAAAAATCACAGTTATATAAGACACCCTTTTTATTATTGCAACCACTTGGTTTATAGGAATTTTATGCTTAGTGTTATTCAGTGGCTGAAGTTAAAATACTGTAAATCCATGCCTTCTCCAAAGACAGCACAGGCCGCTTTTTGCACAGTGGGCTGAACCACGCATGATAGCAAGGTCAGAGGCCTACCACGGGAACCCATCTTTGAGTGATGCACTTGTCTTGTTGTAGACACACACACACACACACACACACACACACACACACACATATATATATGCTCATGTCTACATTGCAGTCTGGGATGGGGGATCTGCAAAAGGCTTTAGAAGATGGATTTAGTCAGGGAAAACTTTTCTTTGAGGCACAGAAATGAGATTGTGATGTAAAATAAAACAGTGGCAGAATTAGAATGCAGAAAGTCTGAGATCTGGAACGCTTAATCCTTGACCTGTTGCTCAAATGATGCCAAGAGCAATCAGGTTACACAGGAATCCTCTTACTGAGGGCAATGTATTACTAAGTTATGAACACATAATGTATTCCTAAGTTATGAACTGCAGGGGATTTATTCAGACCTGATTTTCTTTGCTGTCTGAGGTAGGGCCTGAGAACAACACCTGCAAGATATAAATGTAAGGAAATGGTTGCTGCAGGTGAGGATATGGCATCTTAGTAGCACTGCTTCCTTCAAATCATGAAGGCATGCAGGTTTTTTTTATCAAGTAAATATCAGTAACCAACCACACTATGACAAAAAATGTTCTTCAGCAATCTAGTGCTATATAAAACAAGGATGTGATATTGTGCTCCTGCTTTTATGCAAAGCTTTTAAGCTTAACTGTATGGCCTATACACAACCTTCACTCTATCATTTCTGTATTGAATTTAAATCTGATTGGAAAGCCTCAGCATTTTATTCAGTTTCTTGCTTGTTTTTAAAACCAAATAGAGGGTAGATTAAACAATATTTAAAAACAAAACAACCCCAAACAAAGCCAAGCTTATTTGATATATTGTTATTCAGAAAGATACATCAGGGTTTAAAACCATGTTGATACATTACTAGTCCAGTGGGAAGCAACAAAATTTCTCACACTGACACTAATATCCAATGAATATGAGAGTCACCAAATATCATTCAACCAGTACCATGCTGGGCTGTTTGTTTTTTCAGCAAGGTAGAGAACTGGGACAGGGCTTTAGAGCTAATTGCATGTCATCATGAGCGGTGTGGTAAGGAAGCTCTCCAAAAGCCAAGCTCTGATGAGGAAAGTTATAGGACACTTGAGGCAGTGGCTCTGTTAAGATTATTGCAGTGTGGTTATCTGTGCCTGGGACTTGGAAATGCTCATCAAAAGATCTCCTCTTTCCAAAGACCGTCAGGTTTATAGTTATGGGACACAGGATTCAAGCAGCTCCTTTTCAAGCAGAGTGGTTTTGCTGCTGTTGAATTTCAGTGCTGGGGACCTGTGTGTAACCTGTGCTCAGCTGATCCTTGGTTTGGAAGTCACCCAACATCACTGTATCTCTCCAGCAGAGTGCTTCAGTTGCCTCTGAGTCTGGTTCTGGGTACGCCTAGAAGGACTTTATTGTGGAAAACGATGCTTTGTATTTAATCCTCCTAAACATGTATCTGCACAGTATGATCTGAGACTTAAAAGATCGTTTGTGGTCCAAGGACAAGAAGGCAAAAGCTGTAGGAGCTTGTTTATGCTGGGTATGTGACAGAAAGGGCTGTGCTGGGGATGATGCTGTTTGGGAAGGAGAGAGAGGCATTAGTGACTCGAGTGGTCACAGATATAACAGTCCCTCAGGGCTATTTTAATTAGTACCCAGTGTCTCAGAACCTTGCATCTGTTGAAGTGCTGCTTCCTCCTCCACAGCTGCACTTTGGAGAGGGGTGTGTTTGGGGAAGAGGAAATTGGGAGCTTTGCTGGTTGCCTTCCACATGAGGGAAATACAAACCTACTGTTAATCAGCATTTAGAAGTCCCCTTAGGTCTGCTACAGTGACAGGAAAAGGATTTATGGGGATGAGCAGACTTTGGCCCTTTTGGCCAGAGATTGTGTGAATCTGGCCGCTGGGTGTTATATCCTTACAGAAAGAAGTTGTCCCTTAGTCCGCATTTGACTTTTCATACTCATCTTTATTCCACGGTCTTTTGTTATAAAATAAGTTTATTGTTAGAAGTTATATGAAGGTCGGTGGACACCTTTACACATTAAACATAATTACCTCAAAGTCAAAAGCAAGAAAAAACATGCTGCCTCATATAAATGTGTTGTAAATTTTGTTAGAAGTTGGAAATAAATAGGGAGTCTTGCACAATAAAGTGCTATGTAAATTTGCTGCTTCACATGTACATTTTCTCTCCAAAACTTGAAGGTAAAGTACCTCTTCTCCCTGCCATCTCCTCACTTCAAAACCCTCCCCAAACTGCAGTCTATTCAATGCCACAACACTTGCTAGAGAGATTAGTCAGGTCCATGCCACAGTGAAACAAATTAAGAGCAGAGGAGACCTGTAGGTATGAGAAATGTTGGGCTGAAATAATGTTGCAGCAGACATTATGAAGGTAATTCTGCATCTCCCATTTTTTGGCTGGTAGAAAGCTGGCAGCTGCCAGGCATGGAAAATGATTTTCTAATGTGATTTCTCCGAACCATCCTGAAGTTAAGAGGGCTTCTTTTTTTTTTATTATTTTTTTCCCAACAGAGGCATTTTGCTACACCAGAAGATAAGAAGTATAGGAAAGTCTTTGCCCTGAGTTTATCTGGAGTGGTTGCTTTCTCTTGTGACTGATATTAGCTGCATTAGTGAGGGATCATGTTTACCAGTTCAGGAAATCAGGCTGAATCTGATTGGTGAGGGAGGTGAGGGAGATAGGGGATGGACACTCCTTAGTTAGATACTTGACTGTGCTATAGCCTTCACAGATTTGTAAACAGGGAATGAAGGAGTGTGTCAGAGAGCCTCTGCATTTCTTGCAGGGAGGTTAGCAGAAAGTATTTTAATAGAAATTTATGCCATTGACTGCATTTTTCCTTTGAGCTCTTAGAAGCTCATACCAGAATTATTATACTGTACTGTTACTGCTGCTGCTGGGACATGGTAGTTTCTAGGATATCTACTCATAGATGACAACCTTAACATGCCAGGTGCTGTACAAACACCAGCTTTCAGTAGATAGGGTTAGAATTAAATATATTCCCAAAGATCAGAAAATACAACCTGAAGGATTCCACCCTGAAATAGGAATCTGACTCAGCACAAGAACTAACTGGTCAAAAAGGAGCTGGAAGCAGGTGATGCAGAGCGAGTAGTGCAGCTGAAGGAATGGCTGCTAAGCTGCAGGGGCATCCATCCCCCACAGAGATGTGTGAAACTCCATCACACTGGTGGAAAACGAATCATGTCAGCTTGAAGATGAGGAGATTGGTGTGCCTATTGCTGTCTCTATCCAGCTTCAGTTTCCATTTTGACTTCAGTCTTGCTGTCTGCATTAAGTAGAAGGCTGTAATTTATCTCCCCTGTGACTGGAAATTCACCTGCAGAGTTGTTCTCACACTTGTTCTCCATCTCCTTTTCATTTTCCTTCTACTACTGCAGTCCTCCTTCCTTCATCCCACCCTGAAGAATCCCAAGATTTCTGTCGAAGGAAGACAAATTGATGTGATATTTCATAGATGGGCTCTGAGAACTACTGCCAACACTTGCCTCAGTGTGTGTTTCCCCTGCTTGGGACAATCCTCTCCCCTTCCCTTCTGCTCTGGGGAGAGGCCAAGGAGGCTGCAGTAAACAGAAGGGTGTTGTTTTGAGCTGTAGTGGTTTTACAACACTTGGCATTCCAGCCCGCAGTGACTGTAGGTGTGGTATGGTGGGCCATGTGAAAGTCAGTGAAATCCTGCTGAAATCCTGGACGCTTCTGTCCTAGAGATCACCTCAAATAGTGATATCCCAGCTCCTGGGGCTGGGTAGTCCTGGAGCCTCTCCCCGCCTCTAACAGCATGTTTGCTGTGCTGGAATCCCTGCAGAAAAGGTGTGGGGATTTTGCTGCCATTATTATAATCAGGGCTTGATGGGCACTGACTGTCACTAATGCTCATGCTACAAAGGCTGGTGTTTTAGCTCTGGGTCTGTCTATAATCACGTTGGAGGTAGTTTCTGCTGCCTCTACAGCCTGACGTCCTCTTTCAGGATGGGATGAGGATGAGTCAGCCTTCTTCTCTGCTGAATTTCTAAGAAGTCTGTAAACTAGCTTTAAAGGGTTCCCAAATTCAGAGTTCATATTAGCTGAGCAGCATCTCCCATTGGGAAGAACCTCACTAAAGTACAGGCTGCTATTTTCCATGAAAGCATCTGTGAACAAAATCTCCCCCAAGGTCCCTACTTCTTTGACAGCAAGCATCAGAAGCTTGTAGTGAAGCCTTGTATCACTAAGATTTCATTACTTATACTAAATACACTCCGGAGCATTTATTAATGTACTGTAAAGCAAAAAGAAAAATTAAAAATAAACTATGCTTGTCAAAGAAATAAAGTGCCTCTTACACTGCATGATCCTAGCCTTTTTCCTTGATAATTGCCCGTGTTCATTTGCCATTAATTCAGGGCATGAAAGAATTGCAGTAAGGTCTGCAAGATGTTAGAAGAGTTTAATGAAGCTTTTCTTTAAAGAACAAAGAACAGCACCTTCATTTACTGTAAATGGAGAGCCAGTGACAGAAGCCCTCAAGCCTTTTACATCAGGATTTCAATAGCATAAGTGATTTCAAGAAAAGATTGTAAAGGCTCTGCCCGCTACATACTGGTCCTCCTATTTGAATTAGAAGCAGTCCTCGAAAAGTTTAGTTACCTCTCTCCAAGTCCAACAGATATTTTCTCTTATTGGTTAACCTGTTTTTGCTTCTGAAACTGAAGCTTCCAAGATTGTAGCTTGTAGCCCAGTTTTCAGATTCCTTCTTGGTAAAACATCTCATCTCTCATTCTGTCAAGAAAGAAAGCAGAAGAAAATAAGGATAAGTTCAAACCTAACAGCTGGAGACCATATTCAGAGATGGCTGTCTGCTTCCCTAACATAACATCTTTAGATTTGAGCCTGTACAGAAACAAGAAACGCATTTTAAATTTAATCAAGCTATTATTGTCTCAAACCGTGGAACAGAACTGCTCTTGCTTATCTTTCCCTCAGTATCTCTATCTGATAGGAATGTAGGAAGAATTGCCTCCAATCTCATTAATGCACTCAGGCCCATTCAGTTGTATTGTTTTCCCAAAGGAAAATTAGGGAAATTAAAAAAAAAAAAAGTTATTGTGGGAATGCTGCCAATACATGCAGATAGAATTAAAAGAAAAAGCCTCATTCTTACATAGTAGCAGTTGGGGTTTTTTTTTGCTTTTGTTCAAAACAGACTTGCTTCTCATTTCTGTACTCCAGGGAAAGAGGCACTTGCAACTAACGATGTTGGCAAGTAGAAGAATAATTAGGAAGAACAACAGCATATATCTCAGAACTAGTACTACATTTTAAGCTTGTTCCCTGTGTTTTTGGGGTTTTTGTCCTAACCTAATGGGATGTGTTTCTCAGATGTAAATGATATGAAACAGAGGTTGTTTATGGAGCAATTGCTTTCCAGAAGATGTTTGCATGCTAAAATGCTGCTCCATTGGTTGAATTTAAACCATTAAGGAAAAGAATAACATCCTATTAGTAAAGATAGGTCTGAATGAAAATCTGTGATTCAAATACAGTCAACTCAATTTTTTTCTGCCTCTACAAGCTGAACTTGTGTTGAAGTGAAAATGGTGTTTTATCCCAATTTTACTAGGATATCACTGGATAAACGTTGGGGAATCCTCATCCCTAATTTCTCCACCTGCACAAGATCATCTTTCATTTTTGCACCCTTTTCAGTTCCTTAAAAACATGTTTTCAAGAACAATGTTACCTATATAGCTTACAGAACAATTTTCATCAGTAGTCATGAAAGTACTTAAGTAAAAACGGAAAAATTATGTGGGAAAACTGATATAGAGAAGGCATCCCCAGGAGCTGCCAAGGCCAGAGACAGAAACCGAGCACATCTCCACTACCTGGAGACAGCCTTGGTCTGGTAAACTGCCCTGCTGAGGTACAGCTTGACATCATCTTTCTGATCAGGAAAAAGTTACCTCCATGCAGGCCCCTTCAGCCTCCCCACAAGGAGTAGGACTGTTATTCCCAGTGGTCTCATATCCCTGAATTGAAAGATAAAACAGTGGCCAAACAGATCTTGTGGACAACGGAAATGTGGCACAGGGCTTCTCACCCTTGCCTTGTCTGACTGACAGAGGAAGAATGCTCTCATGTTTTGGTCCTCAGGGGTCTTGGAGTCAAGGCTGAAGATTCCTGTTTGCTGAAGATCCCTGTTTGGACATCAAATCACCCTTCCACACGCCTCAGTTTCCCTCTTATTTTCCTCCTTTGGCACTTTGCCTTTTGGAGTCTGCTTTAACATAATTTGTTCTAGCAGAAACCCGCTCCATGTTTTTTAAACAGTACCTCATACGGTGAGATCCTGAGGCAACTGTAGCTGATAAAAAAATAAAAGCCTTTGAGAAAGGGTAGAAAATTTGTTTCCATGCTACCAAGACGCTTCTTGTTAAACCCTGAAATCTTTTTACCTATGGGTGTGAATGAGGTTTGGTATTTTTTGTCACAGTTCTCTTGGGAGGAATATGGGCAATAGTTATTGTAAAATACTGGTACCTCAACAACAGAGTAAGCTCAGTCCCTTTCCAGCCTTCTGTATTAAAAAAAAATGAGAGTTCTGAGAGGTTAAGAAAGGCTTTTCTTTTCCTTCACAGAATTCCTTATGCATTTATTCTATGATCTGACACTCTGGATGGGAACAAAGAGAATAGAAGGTTGGACAATTATGCTTGTATATTTAAGACAAAGTCATAGAATTTTAAAATGTTTTCTTTTCAGGGAAATCAAATACATTAATTTTATTTCTCTAATTATGTCTGCTAGTTCAGCTGGAGAAAGAGGTCTGCACTGGGTTACAATAAAGACAAAATAAACAGTTTTCCTACAGTGTGTAACCAAATACAATACTCCAGCTCCAAAGAGGGAAAGGACTCTAAACCAAGGGAGGAAATTTGGAAAATTAGACCTGATTAAGAAGAAGAAGAATTCCCTTGTCTTGAATTTGAATCTGAGATCCGATTAAAACCAGATTCATTTCGGGAAGAGTTAAAAAGTTCCCACTGCCATGTACCCAGGTGCCACTGGAATGAGGCAATTTGGTTTTCAGGGAACTGGTCATTTTTTTCTGCATTATGTATGCAAAACTGACCCCAGTCCACGCAGTGGGTATTGGGAAGGAAGAAAGCATGCGCATGCTGTGTTTCAGCTACTCACCATGAGTGATAGCCGTAGCTTACTCACCTGTCTCCACCTCAGAAAGGAAAGATTAATTTTTTGCCCCATTTGAAAAATTTTGCCCTCGTTTTTTGTTCAGGAAACATAACCCTAAATTCACCCCTCAGTTGCTGGGGCAGGTGCAAGACAGGACACAGCAAGAAAGGAGCAGTGTAGTCTGTAGGCTGTTCCTGGTGGTTTGTGTGTTACTTGAGAAGTAAATTGCTACTGGTACAAGTTTCATACAACAGTCACAGCTGTGCTGCGCAGTGTTTCTACCGCATTTAGCATGGATGTGCTCACAGATAGAGTGAACTCATAGAAAACACCTGAAGAGTTGCCACTCCCATTCCCAGACCACCTTGTGTGAGGTATCTGAAGAGGCTGAGTATTTCCAGTGCATGAGATTGCATGACAGGGAGTTGGGTTGCCATAGCCAGGGAGCTGGCTTTCCGCAAGACCAGTGTCTCTTTCTTACTGGGAAAAGTGTCTGAGTATGATGGTTTTGGCTGGGTGTGGTGGTGTTGGGGAAGCTGTGAAGGACAGGAAGGAAGCTCTGGCACTTGTTGCATGTGGAATGCTGCATGCCCTGGCTGTGGTCCAAGCTTTGTGAGGAGGACACAGATGTAGCAGTGTTGTATGTTTGTGTTTTATATGTGTTTCATCCCAGTTGTTTTGTTCTATGTACCCCTTCCTATATTCCCAGTTGGTATGTACCCCGTTTGCTCCTCCCCACAGGCGTGTCCCTTGCCTTCCCCACTCCCCGGGAGACATGTCTGTCATCTCGGGGCCCAGCCTGACTTCTAGAAAGTGCTAAGCTGGGCGTCGAGTGATTGGCTGGATCTCGGGGAAGTACCTCCCCTTTCCGGAGGATTAGATCCCGGGAATGTCCCTCTCCCCTCGGGCCACTCCCTGGACCTTTCCCATTGGACGTTCCTCGCCTCTCAGCCCTTTCCCCGTCCCGCTATAAAAGTGTATATTTGTGCCTTGTTCAGGGCTCTGCTGAGGCAGATTCCCTGGGGTGAGGAGGTGCAGCCAGGGCCCCTACTAAACTCAGTTGGCAATCCCCTCACAGAGTCCTCCTTTCCTCCTTGCCTTTGTCGTATACATGTGAGTGTGCTCAGCCTGAGAGTGGATCCGAGGAACAAGGAAAAGAACCCACAGGATCGGTCAGGTCTGCCAGCAGACTGAGCTGTACCTGTCCCGGTGTCGGCGGGGAACAGGGAGCCGGGTCACCGGAGGGACAGCTCCGGGAGAGACACACCCCGCGACACACAATGACTATTTTCTACCCAAGGCTTGGATCAGAACAGCTCTGTAGCTGGCGGGCCGATGTTCCACAGCCCTCCTGCAGGAGGGAAAGCTGTGTCCTATGGGGACTGGGGTATTAGCATTGCAAAATCCAGGAACATGAGTGGAAAGGATGGATTCTCACTGTGGGTAGTGACTTCCTAAAGTGGGACTGCCATTTGCACTAGACAAGGAAAAGTTTTGCTTGTCAAATTTACCCTAATCTCACATTACCACAGCCTGTACAAAATCATGCTTCACATGAGTCTTTCTAGAAGACCTTTAGGATTTGCTCTGTGTTAATCTGTGGTTGGCAGTTTAATAATCTCACATAACTGCAAGCATATTCTTGATTTTCCTGCCTTAGAGTCAGTTTATGACTTTCACTACCTAAAGCAGAGCCAAAATTGTGTGTCTTATGCTCTTTGGGGGTTGGATGCTGTCGAGACATGTATTTCCAAACTGATCTAGATCACATTTTTTCTTTTCAGACCAAACAATTTCTCCCCATGTCCTTGCAAACAGCCAGGAATATAAAACCCAACACACACAAAAAAAAAAAAAGTCTGAAACCATCACCACCCATTTGCATTATGCCGATAAATCAGGCAGGCTGAAGCCATTTATCAAAAAGATATTTACTTGAATCAAATTCACTTTGTGTGCAGGGGATGGTTGGGAGTTTAGTACTTGCTAAATGATTAATCAGCCCATGATTTTTTCAAAATACAATGTAAAAACAACAAGCACAAAATGAGGCTTTCAGCTAATGTGGCTTGAGCATTTGAAGAACATTTAATTATGTCATCCTTTGATCAACACATGCAGCCTTTAAACATAGACAGAGAAAAAGAGTTTCAGTGGGGTGGTTAATAACCTTTTCATCTACTGATACACATTATTAAAAGAGGAAAAACTGTACCATTTTCTGGCATATTCTTCCAGAATGGAAAACACTGTCATTTCTTCATCTCTCAAATCCCTTGATAGTTCCAAGTAATACTTGTGGGCTTGGGAAGCTGTGAGAAAGCCAAAAGTGAGTGTAGTTTTGGTCTCTGACAGAGCCACTAACACCTACCATCCTGCTGAGTGGCAGAAGCAGCCTCTGGCAGACCTTGTAGAGAGCATTTGGCATAACCATATCTTCCTTCTGGAAAGCTTAGGGTGTTTCATGGCCCCCTGGTTCTCTAGTTTGTCTAAAGGTACTGTTTCCACAGAGCAAACTGGATCACTGAGAAGCTCAATGTTACTTCTAATTTCAAAGTACTGCTCCCAACACAGACCCTCCTCTCAAAACAGGAGTTACTATTTAAGGAAATGGCAGGAAAGCATCCACGGAGAACCCATCTGCACCTATCTTTCTGGGTAAACAGGAACATCTCCTGGTGCAGGCTAATAACAGTTTCAGGCACAACTATGAGTAGGGTGATACTTGTATTTATCCTTTCTATCAGATTTGAAGTAAATTTGTACATTCTCCCAGGCTTGTGGAGCTAGGGCATGAGTCCCAGTAGGAGTACTATTAGTTACCCCCACAAATGACTCAGTAGATGAGGTGCTTGTTAAACATACGGGCCTTGTCAGCATCCCAGTAATTCTGCTCCCCATTAGTCTTGCTTCTTACAGGATCTCTTTGCTTACCCTATGTGTCACATTCAATACTCTGACAGAATTGACAACGACAAGATTGCAACACTTTAAATTCAGTCCATAAGTATTTGGAGACTGCAGGCTGACAATGTTACAGGTAAGATTCATGGTTTTCTAGAAATTGCTCACCTGAGAAATGAAAATGGTTTTATCTCACCTTGTCATCAGCTGGAACAGAAAGCCTCTTGCTGTTATGCTAAAGATGTCATGTCTAAGACTTACAACGTGTGGTCTGATTGCATTTTCAGGTTTTTTGGTTTTTTTTATTTGTGGGGTTTGTTTTTTTGTTTTTTTTTTTTGGTTTTTTTTTTTTAGTTTTAAGAGACTTTTCAATCTGAACCTATTTTATAGGGTTACTGGCAAAATTTAGATTATTACTCTTTATGGACAGTTCACAGGTGATGTTGAATATGTCACAATGTCTTTCACTATTTAAGAACACAGAACAGGGAGGTTCCCATGGGAACCTGGGGGGCTTCTAAAACAGCCTCATATTTCAATATTTGCCATTTTTATGGTTATAAGTTCACAGAGAACATTGTAAACGTTTGCTATAGCCAGAGCTGAACCAGAACTTAGATGAAAAAATTCCTATGTCCAGTTTATAAGAAGACAAAGTGAGTGTGAAAGAGGTTAAATAATCTGCCCAGAGCCTGAGTATAAATCAAGGGCAGAACCTGAGAGGAGGCCCTGGGGTGCTGACACCTATTCTCAAAAGACAAACGTGCATTAAAAATAAGGAGCAGTAAATCAGACAGTGTTTCCTAGTTCTCTTGATTAAAGAAACGATTTGTACAAGCCATTTTCTAGGAATTTATGGCTGATTCCCCCTTCCCCTAATGTGTATGGAAAAGTGACTTCCACTCTTAGTAGCAATTAAATGACATGAAACATCAAAGGGTAAAAAGTCAGAGAGAATGTTTGATTTGATAAAAACCCCATGACTTCTTGGTATAATTAAGAATGTCATGAGGAGTATTCACTTGTGTATTGATTTTTTTTTTAATTTTCAGAAGTATATTTTCATAAGCCCTTTGAGCTGCTCAGCATGCTGCGATTTTTGTTAATTTCCTCTTTACCAGGTTTATCAGCCTTAATTATAGCTGAAAGCAATCTTTGTCTCAAGAAGATGAAAACCCTTTGTGAAAATGCACTGATGCAGTTTGTTTCCAAACCCAGATATATTTCCTAATTAGTTCCTTGTTGTAATAGGTTGCATAATTAATGAAAATACAGGGAAATATTCAAAGTAATAATTTTCTTTGAACAAATGTATATAAAAAGGAGAAAACTAAACTACTACTTTAATTAACCTGCTTTGAAACGCACTGTCAATATCAAGCTGAATGTTAGCCCTTTTGGGCTGTGTGATATTTTATATCTTACCTGGCTGTTAATCTGTTTAGCCTAAAGACCTGACATCTCCCTCTTATTTCACAAAGCTAAGCAGGGTCAAGCTTAATTAACACTGTACTTGGGTGAGAAATCTTCATGGGAAATCTCACGTTTCTGTTTTTTCTGATACTTCTGTGATGCCTGTTTCATGACTGGCCATAATGACACGTGCCTGTGCCAACAGTGATCCACAGGCTCCAGTGACACCTTTCCACTCTTCCCTTTCTGTCTTGGGTGCCATCAGCTCAGAAATCTGGCAGAAAGCTGGCAGTGGAGAAACTAAGAAATAAATACATCACCTGGGTGTGTCTGTGTCCTCATGGGGGTGACTTTGCAGTGACGGGGCTGGTCTCTTGCCATGTCTCCCATGGGACCACCTCTGCTGATCCTGGGCCTCCCTCCAGGTGGGAGATGGCATCCGCTGTTTGTCCCCTGAGTTCTGTAGCACTGTGGGACAGAACAGGGATGTCTGCTGATGTGCTGGTGGAATGACCTATCTTTTATTGGTCAAGCTTCAACTCAGTTCCAAGGTGTCCCCCTGTTTGGAGAGTCTTCCCTGGATGACACTGTTCCATTTCTTTCCACTTTCTCAGATCTGCTGAGGTAATATTTCTGTACTTCAAGATTTGCTGCTGTCCATGGAACACGTGTCAGGAGACAGACTAAGTCTGTGGTTAAAGCAAGCTTGGGGCTTTCAACCCTTTTGTCTGCCAGGGATGTGCTTGAACCGAAGACCCCTCACCCTGTTTTTAAGTTAGTCCCTTTTCCTGCATGTGCTCTAAAAACATCAGCCTGCTTCTCAGAGTTCCTTCAAGGCACTGCTGCTTCTTCCTGCAAAACATCACAAGACTGATAAAAACAATGTCTAGCAAAAGCATCTGAGTGACTTCAAGAGCTGAAACACAGCAGCTGGAGACTCCTTCCTCCCTTTCGCAGCAAGGACAAACTTCTCACTACTCAAGTGGGCAGCCAGAGGGGGTCCTTGGGAGAGGGGTGCTGTTGCCCCAGGTTGAGGGAGATCCTTGAGATCCAACAAGATTAAGCCCTTTTCACCCCATGGTGTGCAAACATACTGGCAGTATCATGAACTTTCCTTGGACATGTTATAGGGAATTTCCAGGGAAAAAAGAACATCTGCAACTCCCTGCTCTTGATTCTTTGACCTCCAAAGGTCAGAGTTGACATTTAATTTAATGCCATGCCTTTGTACTGCCTCTATTACATTTATATCGCTGAGTCATGTTCATGGGACAACTGCTACACACATTAGCCAGGGCCTGCGAGTGACAGATAAGTCTGTTCTGCTTTCAGATAATGTAGCACCCCCTTGGTTTTGCACAAATGAGAAAAGGGAAAGGACTAGTGCTGCATATTTTGTCCTGGCCTGTTGTACAAAGCAGGCCTGCTCTCTGACACACAAACATAGAGGACATTTAAAACAAAATAGAAGGATAAATCTAACCAGCAGTCTCCTTCCTTCCTCTTCTACAAAAGACTTTTCCCTTCCCCCCAAACCAGGACACAACTCCTGACTGATGACTAAATAAAGGAAGATTTGATAGGAGGTGACTTAAAGATAGTCAGCCTACTTGGAAGCTTTTGTATTGTAAGAAATTATGAACAGTGGAAGGGAAATGAATGCATGGTTGCATTTAGATTCTGAATTCCCCATTGTTATGCTGACATTAAATTTTCAGGATGTTTTTGCATATATAAAACACAACAGCTCTCCTATGGGAGGTATAATTACAATTAAAAAAAAGGAAAGAAAATAAGCTGTGAGCATGCAATCAACACTTGAGGGAGGGAGCCAATATCTTAGGGAAACTACAGAATCAAAGCTGCCTGAAATCTTTTAAAGCACAGCTTAGCAAGCAGTTAGGGAGGAAAGGCCAGAGCAGAAGTTTCCAAATCTAAAATGCTAGGAAGAAAAAGTAGTAGCAGAAGTGGGTATAAATATCCAGAAAGGGCAGAGAGGGATCTAGTGTTCACCATCTACTTTGAAATAGGATCAAGGGGCCAAAGACTGGAAGCCCAAGTGCCCCACAGCAGGTGCAGCCAGATTTAAAATGAGGAAGAGGAGATGGTTCTTCACAGAGTTTGTGGTAGACCTGTATAATTCCTTTCCTGGGGATAGTCTGGATGCAGACATACACAGGTTCAAAGGAAAACTAGAGAAATACTTGGAAAAGGGAAATCTTTGGGCTTATTAAACAGACAGGCCTCAGGAGGCTTAGGGAAAACGTCATATATAATTGTGCACATTTACTTTTCCCTAAGGGCTTGTGTGTTCAATAGTGTCAGACAGTGTAGTCATTCCCGTGGTTTTTTGCTAAAGTTGATTGACCTTTAACATGATAAGAATCTGGAATTTGTGTTCATTGCCACTGTAGAGAAAAGAGCAAAAGCCTGTTCAAATATCAGCCCTTCCCATCTTCCAAAGTGTTAATAACATGGCACATACTATCTCCATTTTTGAAACTTTTAAAATTGATATAATCAGATAAAAAACATTTTTCCCTTTCTTTTTTTTTTTCCTCTTTGGTAAAATTGTTAACTCCTCTGAAAGGTCACCACTTAGATGTGACTAGCACAACAGACAACAGATAATGTGCTTTTCCTAGGTGGTAGGACAGGAACAAAGGAGAAGAGCTGCAGGCAAGGCTGCAAGACAGGAGACAGGTATAACTGCTCTCAGTTCTCCATCCCCACATGGGGTTAGGGACACACACCTTGAATGAGCATCTGAAATCCCCAGATTAGGAGTCTGGCAATGTTTGGATCTCATTTTTGCCTCCTTCACAATCCTAAACAGACTTACACACAGACGTAGAATAAACGACTCAACCCACTTGGCAGCATCCCAAATTCATCAGGAAGAACTAGACAGCACACATTAAAGCCCCAGTAAAGGCTACTCTGCTGTCTGAGCAGCATTCAGTCACTTCTTTGAGACTGCCCTATTTATGTCTTTGTTCCTGACGAGGGATCATCCCCTCTGTGTTACAGTCCCTGGTTTCTAGCCAGCCCTACAGAGTCAGGACAAGACAGCAGGATGGCTGCATCCTGACCCCTGGAAATCCAAAGAAAAGGAGGGTGGGGTTTGGCCAGTAATCCCTGAGCAGCAGAGACTCCTGGGTGGCGCTGCAGAGACCAACTTCTGTCCATCCAACTTTGTTACTGTTATGTGTCCCTTCCTCCCAACGTCCACGTGTAGCCTTTGGGGCACTGGGCAGCCATCCTGGGTCTATTAAAAAGTGATGGTGAAGAGCTACATCTTCAAGGAAAGGACTTTTATGAAGCCAGGATCCAGGCATATCACACTGATTGGCACCAGAGAGGATATCCACTGGACCTGTCCCTCCCCTCTGGCCTGTTTCTCTCACCTTAAGTTGCAAACACTTCTCAGCAGAGACCACGGCTTGACCTTATGTTTGTAGATTGTCTGACTCAGCAGAGCCCTCCTCTTGATGCATTCTTTCCAAGCAAGAAACAATAATGGTGGCTTTGTTCTTGTATTTAATAAGACGGTGTCTCCCAATCCTTATTGCAGCCTCCAGCTGTGTAGAGTGTAGGGCCAGGAGAGATGATTAGATTATCTGGCTTAACCACCCATAAAACACAGGATGCAGAATTTCATTCTCCATCACAGCACAAATAATAAACAGAATAGTCCAAGGCAAATTCTAATATGCAATTTTTAATATCAACTACAATATGCATGTAGAGGGAGACATTAAACAAACCCCTGTGTCTACCAATCTACAACCCCCCTGGCAGTACTTACATATTTCTTATTGCTCACGAGCTTATTTACTGCGAAGGAACAAAGTTGATGCTGAGCTCTGAAGCATTTCTAATGTGAACCAATTTTGCCCTGCAGTTTCATAATGAGCTCCACCCTTCATCCACCTCTGCTCCCCCTTCTTTCTACTTTCCCTTATTTAATTTAAAAATAAAGTGAAAATATGCCCTTCCTACGAACCAAAATTCAGATTAATTTCCTTTAAGTGTTGTTTCATGCTCAGGGTAGTAGCTTGAAGCCAGCCCTGTGAATCATAGGTTTGATTACTCTGATGGGGCAGGAAAGTGTCTTGCTTAAAAGACAGAAATGAAAAAATATGTTAACAGGATTGGGTTATTTTTTTTTTTTCAGGGGGAAAGAGAAAGAGCTTTTTCGAGAAACTCTATTAAAGTCATCAACTTTCCTTTGCTTAAGGTCAAAAATTGTACAATACTGCTGGAATAATACAATTTTAGAAAATTTCTGTGTAGCCTTTTTAAAATTTTTTTTTCCTTTTTTCTCTTGTCGTGTTTATGCCTGGGGGCTTTTTATTTGATCACTGTTCTGTTAATCCCTTGAATCAATGAATGAGCAGCTACCTACAAAATAAAACAACAAGGAAAAAGGTGGGGAGCAGGAGAAAATAGATGATGTGGACAAACCACATGCCATCGGGAACGACACTGCCTTACCTGCGAGCCCTGGAGACTGTTTGGCAAGGGACATGTGGTGAAATTACTGGAAACAGAGTAAGGCACAAGGAGAGATAGCATGTGGAGTTGTGTAGATAAATCAAATCTGTCCTTCCCTTCTCCTGACATATTTTATAGATCCAAGGCGTCGTTTGCTGCCTGCAGATAATAAATGCAAAGTGCTTTAGCCTAAGGTTGGGATTTGATGACAAGTGTCACGTTTTGTCAGTCAGGACTGAAGAAACCTGGGTGTGATCAGGGCCTGAAAGCAGCCCGCCATGGGCACTGTGAAGTATCTGAGCTCATTAGCTGTAGGACTAATGAGCCAGAGAGAATAAAGTCATATGCAAAAGAATTAAATTAGTCATTACACTTAATACAGCGAGTTTAAAAACTTGTCCCTGGTCTGTTATTCACAGCAGCCCCCTAATTCTTGCATTCATATTGCTTTTCAGTAATGTCTCCTTCTGTAGCTCAGGAAAACTCATTTCACATCCATTTCTCAGCTTTTCAATCTGCAAAATGGGAGGCAATGCTTATCTTGGTGCAGCTAAAATTTATAATTAGCACCTTAAAAGCCCTATGGAGGTTCTACGTAGGATTTATTTTTAATAAAGAGTAATACAAAATGAGTTAGGGCTTGGTTTGCAATAGTCTTCCATTTTAAGCAATTTAATACGGAGTTGTAGCATTCCTCACCGGTAGAACTGGACATTTCATATGCTACGTGTGTGGATTTATATATGCTTAAAAAACGAAGTTTTTTAAAAAATGGTCAATTTTAGGGGATTAAGCAGGATTAGGCTTCCGTTCTTCTAGGTGTTGTACAAGCATGTGACAACGACCTCTTTTTGCTGGAGTTTACAATTTTGAACTTTGATCCCATCAATTTCGGAAGTGCAGAGATAAGCATTAGTTTAAATGCTTTCAATGCCATCATATTCAGGAAAACAACCATGGACTTAGCTTCCCAGTAATTATATAATCACAGGCTAATTTTTGCTGCTGCAAAAACCAGTTTCAGAGTCTCCTTCAGGGGATGAGGGTAGAAAGACTTCGAAACCTTGCCCATAATTTGAAATTTGGAGTGAAAAACAAACTTCCAGCTGACCCGTGCTGATGGAGCTGGTGGGTGGTAACCTTTTGACTCACGCTTCTGTGTTTGAATGGTCAAGTCCCTACTTGCATGACTTGGGGCCAGTTAGCAAGTACTAAGCCCCTCAATCTGTTTCAGGATGCTTCACCTCTTGCTTCATTACAGAGACTTTGTAAAAGTCACAGAAAAATGCTGGTTTTGCTGTGAGGGGGAACAGGAGGAGAAGAATTTCCCCAAACTGAGGGCTGGATTTGCTGCAAGTGAATTTAGTGCTTTGAGTAGTTCAGTGGTAGGTGGCAAGCAAGGGAGAAAAAGAAAGGGGAAAAAGATTGGTTCATAACTTTTTAAAGCTCTTTGGTGGTAAAACAAACACTTGCACAGCCTGAATGAGGAAAAAACCCACATGACTTGCTAATACAGAAAAAGCCCCCATTTCTTTCAAATCATGTGCATACAATGTAGAACTTTCCACTACAACTTCAGGATTAGCTTCAATTATGATGTGACCAAAGCAGGACACCCGAGTCATTTAAGACTCTCTTCTCAGTGTACTCAGACCTGTGTGATTCAGCTTCTGATCTTTGCCTTTCCCCTCAGTACTCTCTCTGTTTTAAAGGTTTTTTTTTTTTGACATTGAATTCAAAAACACAAAAGCATAACATAGAGGAACCTCTGGCTCCTCACCCTGAGACCAGTGGGATCTGTGGGCTGCTTCCACAGCTGCTGAGAGTTAATGCCTGGCACCTGAGATCCTGGGTGCTCACACCAGGTTGCTCAACTGGAAAGAGGAACTTGTCTAGGCTGAGTCCTGCTCTTCCATGTATACAGATTATCCACTTGTTCTGGGCATAAAATGAATGCAAGACCCCACTTTTATGGGTGCAATACTCTCATTTTTCATGGGGGAGAAAAGACAAAAGTGATTAAAAAAAGGACAAAAATGATAAAAGCTTAATTTGCAGTAGAAAAGAGAAAGAATGCATTTTAGCTACAGGAGGTTACATTGTAGTGGGTTGGAGACTGCCTCCATCAACTGTCAGGAAGAGTTTCTGCGTTTGAGAATTAGTGGAAAGGGAAGATTATCTGTGGAACAGCAGGTCTTAAATTCCTAACACGCTCCCTTGCCTTTCCCCTATGCTCTTTCCCCAACAGCACACTGCAAGATGCTCTTCTCCCACCTCTATCTCACGGTGCTAATCCCTGCCTGCCTTCAACACCCTTAACTTAATGCAATCTCAACCTTTGGAAACTGCATTCTCAGAAAGAACAGACGGGAAACTTGGGGACGACAGTCTCCCAGAGTCCCCTGTCAAGGTCTGTGCAAAGTCCTTGTAGCTCCTTCTTTAAATAGATGCTGGCAAATTACAGCAGTGTCATTTGGTCTTCTGCTTAACAAGCTGCGTTCACCATTTCTTACTGTCAGCTCTCTTTTCCCGGGGTTTGTCAGTTGTCAGATATCTGCCAAAAGGAGCAGATGAAATCTCAGCCCTCAGGGGAGACATTGCTCCCTCACTTCCCTTTAAATCCTTTCCCCCACTCAATTCTCTTTTTGGCCACTCTTTATTTATAAATCAAATTCAACTGATGTTGAGTTTGAGGAATTGGCCTTTTTCTGTGTGCCGGTTATGAATAAAGCATGGCGAGGGCTGTTTGGTTTTAGATGCCCTTCAATTTTTCCCTATCACATAAAAAATTACTCCAAACTGGATTTAAAAGAAAAAGATCACTGATAGATCAGTGCTGGATAAGCTGCAGTAATTATGGCTCTGTTGATAAATGGTAATACACCAGTGGGCTGGCAAACACATGGTTAAAACACATCAGCTTGCTTGAGCATCATTATTATTTCATAAGATGCTCTGGTTATTGAGACTGAGGTAATTAATAGGCCAAGCAGAGCCTGCAGAGTCAAGCCTGATGGATGGAATGTGCAGGATACATCTGAAAGCTTCTACAGCCCCTAAATCCCTCTCAGGATTAGGGCAGTTCCAAGCAGTAACTTTCCAATCTAGAATTTCTATAAATACTGGTTAATAAGATCTTCTGTCCCCTTGGAGGAGAGATATTGTATCTTTAAATAAATTAAAAGAAGGGCATTTAATATCTGAAATTATTCTTAAGCATCAAAATCTGTAAGTGCCAGAAAATTAAGTATTATTATTTTAGAGGAATTTGGACTGGTTTAGCTCATATTCACAGTTTGTTTAAAAATTGTAGAATCCACATTATTTTCTTTGGAATATGATAATCTGTTTTCTAAGATTAGACCAAAATGTATTCTAGTAAATAAAAAGATAGCAAGGATTGAGGACATAGGTTATGACACAATGGTGAGAGAGTTAGAGTTAACTGGGATATGGCCTGCAGTGGAGTCACTATTTTGACTCAGTTCTTTGAAAGATGGAAAATAAGGAGGCAAGGTTAGCATTCCTATGGAGAATGAGCATATAGGAAATGGAAATCATTACATATGAGGTGGTAGCAAGAATTCAGAACTCNTGGACTGGTTTAGCTCATATTCAGTTTGTTTAAAAATTGTAGAATCCACATGATTTTCTTTGGAATATGATAATCTGTTTTCTAAGATTAGACCAAAATGTATTCTAGTAAATAAAAAGATAGCAAGGATTGAGGACATAGGTTATGACACAATGGTGAGAGAGTTAGAGTTAACTGGGATATGGCCTGCAGTGGAGTCACTATTTTGACTCAGTTCTTTGAAAGATGGAAAATAAGGAGGCAAGGTTAGCATTCCTATGGAGAATGAGCATATAGGAAATGGAAATCATTACATATGAGGTGGTAGCAAGAATTCAGAACTCAATATGACTGAGCTTTGGGACATCTGGCACTCTCTCCCTTGGAGAAAAGAGGTTTTGGCACAGGAAATGCAGCCATGGAGTTGTAAAGGAAGAGAGGGTTCCGGTGCCAAGCAGACAGCTACTGACACACATGGTGCCCAAAAGAGGGTGGGCAGGAAGATAGGAAGAGGAAGGGAGAGGCAGAAGGGAGTTCCTCCGACCTTGAAGATATGGAAAGCATTAGGGCAAATCTGAAGGCAAGAATAATTCAAGGATGTGGAGATAAATGGGAAAATATTACAAAAAGGTAACAGTGTTTACTGGAGGTGAATGCTGCAGAGTAGTGGGATCTATCTGTCCAGCCTGATTTGGTTCTAAACCAGAGGAATTCAGTGGAACTAATCTACCTGAATTGCAGCAAAATGCTGGTTTTGCGACTGTGTGGGACATGAGACGGTAAGCCAGAGAGGATGAATAGGTGAATCACAGGTGGATAAAGTAACTGATGAGACAAGTTGTGCTGGAAGAGGAGCTAACTGAGTTGGAGTTTTTTAAAGGATCATTCTGGGGACTGATCACATTTGATATTTTCCATAATGACCTTGGCATGAAGAGTGGGCCTTTGCTGGTGAAACACAGATGAAAAGCTTTGCCAGCGTGAAGGAAGCCTGAATTGGTACTTTGGAACAATCAGACTAGAATAATATAATGGGATGAAATGTAATTGCCCAGATTGCCAGGTCATGTGTGTAGGGACTAATGAAAGGTATTTCTTCTTTGGATGGACCCATTGGGGAGGACACCAGCTGGAAATGAGAGGCAAATAGAAATGCCTGGCTGTCTTAATTGCAGGATCTCTATAAGCCGGCAATGAGATGTGCCTATAAAAATGTAAATACAATCCTATCAGGCAAGACTTTCCCAAAACCTTTTCCAAATTTTTTTTNATACAGTTTTCAAGTCAGATCTAGCAAATCATAACTCCAAACCAGATTTAATTCCTTGTTAGTTCCTGGGCTTGTTTGTGAGGCAATCAGGTGTCCAGGTTCTCTTTGGCCACTCCCAGTGTGCCAGCAAACTCTGTCTCCTGGGAAGGTGAGTTGGAACTGGAGACAGATTTAATCATCTCAAGGGCACCTCCGCTAGTATTTGATCCCACAATTTTGTCCCACAGTAATTCCCAAACCAGTATAAAGCAAAAAGAAAATAAAGTTCTCCCAACCAAAATGGATCACTTGGGCCCAAAGAGTCCTATAAGCAGTACCTTCCTGTATATATGCATATGAAAAAAGATTATGACTGCACAGTTATTAATGTGAATTATTTGGTAGAGGTAGGAAGAGCTAATTAAAATGAACATTCTGTTTAAACCAGAGGAAACTTCTTGCCACTGTCTGGTTTCACACTTAAAGATGTATTTTCTTTTGAATGTGCAAACCAAGTAGATTTTTAGGGTGTTCAGAATCTTTTTCAATGAAAAAAAATGCCCGATCCTATACTCAAACCCTGCCAGCACTGTAGAAATACTAATGTCTCTTTGTGTATCCCCAGGGACAATCCCTATCCAGTTCCCCCAAGAACCCTCAGCTATGGACTAT
>VYZQ01063173.1:90410-103234 GCA_013400655.1 Mystacornis crossleyi
GGGTGTTCAGAATCTTTTTCAATGAAAAGAAATGCCCGATCCTATACTCAAACCCTGCCAGCACTGTAGAAATACTAATGTCTCTTTGTGTATCCCCAGGGACAATCCCTATCCAGTTCCCCCAAGAACCCTCAGCTATGGACTATCGAAAGTGGTTTTGTTAACCTTTCAAAGGTATGAGAGAAAATTAATGAAAAAAACCTCTGAAGTTGTTTCCAGAGCACGTCTCGGAGCACATCTTCCATTTCCACCCGGTTCTTACTCATAGGATTTTACACCTCTGGCCTTGGCTTCAGGCCTATCTTGTACCTTGTATCTCATGCTGGGGTCCTGGTAAAGGGCAATCTTAAGTTCTAATCTTGGAACCTAAGATTGCCTTTCTAGTAATTTAATCACTCCAAATCATGTGTGGGAACAAGGACCCAAAGGGATCCCTCAAGCCCTTAATCTCAGCCTCTGCTATTATAAATCTGTCCTCTTATTTTGCTTTCCCATCATTCCTATGCATGAGTGCACTAGAGTGCAAGGATTTTTTTCCCCTAATAACACATTTATTACTTTAAGTTAATTCACATTCTCCTCCTCATGACTTTACTGTTTGGTATTACTTTTTCAAACTAAGCACCTATCTTACTCATTGTAGATCTATTTACAGTAGCAAAGACACAGCCAGCATTACTTTAGGCACAATATTTTCAGTGCATCCCAGTGCAAGGATGTTTATGAGGTCTCCATTTAATACTTCAGCTCTCTTAATGTCCTTCCTAGTCGCTTCATTTCCATTTTTTTTCCCACACAATCTTTTTCCTTGAAACACTTCTAGGTTTTGCAATGCTGGATATATGTACGCATACATACGTATAATACATATAAACCCAACTCAGTTACAGAAGTAGAGCATTTAATTTCTTTCTTCGAATTATTTCACATCTTCTTTTACAGCTGTCTGAGAAGTAGCACTGAAGATATATTCTTGACATTTCTGGGTCTTGAACTTTTATCAGAACTGAGTTTTGTATTTGGTACAATTTTGTCCTGAAAGCTTTTTCAGTCTTCGTTGGGTACACACAGGATAAAGATGTTTTTCAACATAACTTAGGAAGTTCATGATAAATTACCTGTTGGACACCTAAACTGGATGTTTAGGTAAAGAGATACAGAATATAAGATCTTGGTGCTCCTGAGAGNNNCGCTTGAGAGCATAGATCTGCTGCACACTGCCAAACTACATCATACTCATCCAACATACTTGCATCTACTACCCAGTGCTTCAGTTCCCTTTTTAATTGGCTTAGAACGTAGTCTCCCACTCTATTCTTGGGCGTGGTTCTCAGGCATTTCAGTTTTTGGATTGATGTCTGCATTTTGGAATAACTTTATTGGTGTGGGGGATTTCCCTGAAGGATCTTGGGCAGGTAGACATAAAGGATATGGTGAAAATCAAAGAAGCACAATCCACAGGCATGGTTGCTTCCACCAGCTGCAGTGATGGAGGTTGCCCCCCAGTTCAGCCACTATATCCTCACAATAGACATTTGCTGTGATTTCCTCTAGTATCACTCTAAAAAGTCCCAAGAAGTGTGTCTGCCTCTAATTGAAATTCTACAGTAATTTCCTTTGCAAAGTTGATGGACAGGGTGAAAAACAGATCAGTCCTCTTTTTAAGTCCCAGAACTAAAGAATAATGGTTCATTTGATTAAATTAATGACTTGCAGGTTTCAAAGAATTAAAAAGTACTCAAGCTGTGAAATTCCCTTCCCTGAGAGAGTCACTGAGTCAAATGCTGTTGGAAGGTTTTAGAAGGGGTAGTGTTACTCCCTTTAGAAACACACAGGTAAGGTTTACTTGGAGAGAATGATACAACCCTTCTTTTTTTTTTTAATGGCAAAGTTCTCTTCTGCTGAGAGCCTGGAAGGGTTATTTTCCTCCCACTTCTCACCTTCTATGTCATTTACTGTGGGATTTGCTGGTCAAAATCTTACACTTTTTACAAAATGGACTTTGCATAGGTCTCACTAACATGGCCCTCACTTGTGCCCTGACCCAGCCACCTCAAGTAGAGCAGATGTGTGGCCATGGTACCACGGCAGCAGCCCTTGGATTGTTTAAGCATCTGGTAAAGGCTGGGCTATCTACTCTCCTAGATAACTTCAGCAGCAAATACTTCAGTGTCCTGGTAGCACAGGCAATAATGGCAGCTCTTGTTACCTTGTTTTGTGTTCACCCCCCAGATATTGAATGCTGTCCTGGTGAGACAAGGTGGACACCCTACATGGTTTTCTGCTCCCTATGGACAAGTTATTCTATTTTTTTTCTTCCCATGAGTACTTAGGGACATTATGACTGTTTTCCCTGATTCCAGCATCAGCTGTCCCCCCGAGAAGCAGGGCAAGAGCCAGTCCTAGTCAGGAAGCCATTCAGGCACCTTGCGCTTTACTACCTTTGTGCCAGCTCTCAGCTCCAATGGACATTTTGTACGGACTCAGTCCCACTGCAGAGGACATCTTGTTGGCAGGATCTCCCCAGCCCCTCTGGAGCACACTTGCACCAGGTGGAAAAACATCCACAACCCATGGAGCTGTGGCCATGTTTTGTCCTGACCATACTCCAGCGAGCAAATAACCTCATGTCCCATAGAAATGTCTTGCAGCTTGGATGAAAAGCTGTGAAATGATGTCACCTAAACAATTTCAATACTAAATCTGTGTCATCCTTCTCTGTTTATTCTTTGAGGTTTGACTTTTTCTTATATAACAGATAGGGTTTTTTGATGCATGGCCTTCAGATTAACTCAAAGGCAAAATAAATAATCTTTAGGCCAGAGAGAAAATAAGCATCTGCTTCATTGCAGAAAATACATTCAGTGAGCTCAATAGAAATATCCCATGGAGATGTTTGAAATGACAGGGAAATCAGCTCTGCGAATCAATATGTTTCATGAAAAAAAAAGGCTCAGTCACATCTTGTTGGGCATAATGGAAATTGATTGTCAGTTATCTATTAGCGATAATTTCTGTTTGATGACTTGCCATATGTTATCAAGCTCGAAATCAGAAGGGAGCAGATTAAACGAATAGATTCTGTCACGAAAAAGCACGAGGCACTGGCAGCATAGCAGAGGATGCGTAGCATGCACAGCATCTTTCTAAGAGAAATGAATTCTTTAATCTACCCCAATTTAAAATATGCAGGGTCTGCGTAGACTGGCAGATTTGCAGATTTGGACTCGAAGGGGCCCTTTCACTCAAATATTTTACTTGCTACCTTTCAGTGACAGGCAATCAGTGAAACGTCTATAGACTTTTCAAATGATCTTTCCTTTAAGATTCAATAGGACTTTATATCTACTGAGGTGAACCTATTAAAGGAGACTTTGTGATACAGTCCAGGGCTCTGCCTAAGTGCTGCAAACTACACTGAGCTCAGTTCTATTTGTGGGAATGTCACTTGGGGAGGAGGGTCATCGGTAAAGCAGTTCCCCCTGCCAATTATAATTACAGTGAGTTGAAGAACAGACCCTGAAACTCAGCGTAAGAAGTTATGAACCTCCAGTCAAGTAAAATACTGACATTCTGTTGAAGCCCCATTAACCCAATGTACCAATCTGGGCATGGAGCATGAATTCAGTAGTGTGAAAGCTGCCTTATTTAATCTTCAGGAACTACCTCTGATAGTGTTAAAATTTTGCTTCATTCTTCAGAGAAAAATACTGTCATGATTACACAAAAGATGCTGTGCAATGCTTACGAGCAAACACATCTTAAGGGGGCTAATTTCAGTGAGTGCTGACAGAAGTTTTAATGCTATTTGGGAAAATCCAAGTACCTGAATTATCCAGCTACCAGAATTACTCAGCCACCTGATGCCTTCCTATGGTAGGAAGAACAGGAGATTGAGGAGGCTGAGAAAGATATATCTTTTAACTGAGTCTCCCCCACTGATCATCCTAACTGAGGCTTTATGGCAATGCTGTGTATGACACCAGAGCTTTGTCATGTAGAGGACCTCGTGAGCAGAAAGAGCAGAACACAAATTCTGTGCCATGTAGGCTTATGGGAAGATCTCTTCATTTACGACACACCTGTTCAGACTTAAATTTTCCTCTTTGGTTTTCTGTGAATTGTTCTTGTAGAATCACTAATTTCCTGCAAATTCTTGAAATTTAGCCCTGAATGGTTTCAGTTTCGAATTCAAACCCCAGAGCCATAGGGTTTTAGAGAAAGCTCTCCCTGCCCCCTGAGTCTCCAGTCCCTCTCTGGTAAGTCTGGGAGGGCTCTCTTCACCACTTCTCTGCTGACTCACCCAGCTTGACAGAAGCAGAAGCTCTAATGTGAAGGCTTGTATTTTACCTCTGAGAGAAAAAAAAAAAAAAAGCAGCACTTTTCATTTTAATTTGAAAACACAAGCCAAAAAGAAAATGCTTCCATAATTTATTTAAGGGAAAAACAAAAAAAAAAAGCAGCACCAGTCCAATGTTATGTTCCCAAATTTAATAAAATAGGTTGTTAGCTAAAACTACAATATCTAGAATGACTATTGATCTGCAAGCTATTTGTCCCTGGTGGGAGGAGGAGAGAAGGGGCTTGACAGTTTCCACTGAACAAGGAGTTATGTGGGACAAATTAAGATGAGCTTGTGGGTGATTTTCCTTCTTGCATTATTTGGGGCCTGATGCTGCAGTGCAGCTTAGATATCCAAGGTGGTTCTGCCTGCCTGTGGCTGAAAGGCAGTGACTAGCACAGTACAGAAGAAAAATAGCCTCACTTAATCAGCATCACACCTTTTTGAAGATAACAATTTGCTAATTTTTTCAAAAGAGTTGAATTATATCCTGGCAAGGGTAGAGAAGTTTTTAATCACTTAACACCAAATAGCTAATGACTAATAAATGGATGCCTAATGCTGCCTTCTGCCTTGGAGAATCTCTGCAAAACTTCTGCTTATTCACTGCCAGAGGAAAGGTGTTATTTCAGCTCAAGGAAAATGTCACATTTTCAGTATAAATGGATGTGAATAAATGTGGGGCCAGAATTAGAGCCAAGCCAGTATCCAGCAGAGCAGTTTGCTTCTGAAAAAGCTTTCTGAACAACACAAAGCATCCTTCCCGGTACCCTGTTCCAAGAAAGCTGTTATGCATCAGTAGGAATGCAGACACACCTGTGTGGAGGTGGGCAACAAACCAGCGGTAATTGCGTTTGTGAAACACTCATCTCTGTGCATGAAGTGCTTTGTGGTTCCAGCAGGAATTCTCAGAGATAGCCACTCTGGTAGAGACTGAAGCTTTCAGGATTTAAATAGTTTTGGGTGAACTGCTTCCCACTCCTATTCATTTGCAGTCTGGAGTTGCCAACAGAAGGATTAGAAAATCCCGTATGAGATTACTCTCCTGAGACTGGCAATCCAATTTTGCATACTATAGAAACCCAGATAAGACTCCAAGCTTCTGGATGCTTTTGCTGCATAAACCCTTTGACATTTAGCAGGCTCGCACCTTCTCAAGGTACTAAACACACGAGAGAAAACCGATAAAATAAATCTTTGTGGTGTTTGATGCTCTTCTGATCTATTCCCAGTTGTTTAAAGACTTAGAAACTGAGGAGAGAGAAAATATGGCAGTGAAATAAAGAAAGAAAAGCTTGTTTAAGGCTACTTATTGGGCAATTCAGGCTAAACACATTGGTTGACCTGCAGAACTAAAGTGCTGGAATATCTTCACTGTGGGTTTTAAGGACTGCATCTCACTGCTGTTACTGGTGAGTCTGCTGTCAGCTCAGCTTTCCTGAAGTTAGGTACAAGGGATGTAAACTCAGGGTGGGAGAGAGCTCAGCACACTGCACTGCTGTGGGAGTTGAGGGGGCTGCCACAGAGAGAAATGCAGTCCTGAAAGAAACTCAGATCTTAAAAAACCCAGGAACAACTGATTTCTTGCCCTAAATTCAGAAGGGACTTTAGGAAAAGATATTGAAGTTTGCACTTTGGGGCAACTGTGCTAATAGGAAGAAAAATTGTTTGATGACAGCTTTTTGTGGAAGTGGATTAATTGCTCCTCTGGGCTCACATCTGCAGGTGCAAACCATCACCAATCTCCCAGCCTTTGCTTTGCCTCTCTGCATGCCCCCAGATGAAGCCATGATCCCATCTAGGCTCCTTGGGAGTGAAGGATATCCTCCTCATGAACTCTTCCCTTTGTACAGGATACTGGCTCAGAAAGTCGGCATTTTCCTTTGCCCCTGAATGCTGTATTTGGGAGTAAAAGATTTTTAATTACTCTGGTGCTTTCTCTGGGCTTTTTGTTTGCCTTTACAAAACAGAGGGGACTGTCTATGGAACGCGCTGCTGTGCGCACAACTTCAGCAGAGGATCCGCCACTGAAAAGCCAACTCTGTGGAAAACCCTTGGAACATGAGGGCTGTCAGTCCTACCCTGGTGAGAACAGCACTCCCCTGTGCCTCTGCTAGAGGGCATTATATGGGGATAATCCAGGTGTTACACGTAGTAAGGGTTTGTTGTGTCTCAAGTTTTGCTAATGCTTCATTTAATGAAACCTGAATTTTTTCCTATTGATTAAACAGTAAGTTCTGTATTGATAGAAAGCAACAGACCACAGGCTGAGCTGTATGTCTTGCTTTGCACAGAGACTCTGTTTATGTGGCCTCTAAAGAACAAAACAGCAAGCAGATCTCACTCACTAACCAAACTGACTGAATCTGTAATAATAGACACTAAAGCTGGACCTCACAATCACTCCTGTGCAAAACACCATAGCTGGATGTGAGCACTCCTGAATTCTGAGAGTAAATGGAGCCAGCCAGGACCTAAGAGTGTGAAGGAAGAGTGGAGCAGGGCATCAGAGCCCCAGCACCTGCACTGCACCTGCCCACTGCATCCCTGACCCTCCCACGCCATCAACAGTGCTGTGCTAGTACTACACAAGAAATAGAACCAAATTTCATATTTTAAATTCCATACAGGATGTTTGACAGAAGGATGTCATAATAGATATCTTAACATTGTATTAAAAGCAGGGTAATTCATCTCCCTATGAAGACTTAAAGGGCTAACATTCAATCTCTTTCTTTAATCCTCTAGATATTTTTCCATGTAAGGTAAGGGATTTGGAGGGAATTTGTTTTGGGGATCAAAACAGTTAGGGAGAAATTATGTCAGTAATGTTTTGTCCGTATCATAACCAGAGAAAATATTTTTTCACGGCATAAAAGACCTCAGTACTGTGCCACTAGGAAGTTTAATTACTAGATGACTTTAAAACATGGTAATTCAGTCCCAATTAGTGCTATAATAATTTATTTATAAAATTCCACTATGAGTAGTTAGGTTCCACAATCCATTTATTCTTGTAAGATGTGTGCCCCATTAGACAGTGAAGTAGAAGGTCATTAACCTGCATTTCTAGTTTGGACTATGTTACTAGATTGAATTTAGTTTCTTCACTGGTGAGTGGTGACATTTTAGAGTGCTTTCAGGATAATTTATCTATTGTCATTCTGTTCTTTTCAGCCATTCAGAAACATTGTGGATCTAAAATAATGCAGGCCTGATGAAGACAGATATCTTGGTTAAATTTCAGCGGTGGTTTGTCTTTGTACTTCTGATATTTTTCATATTTGTTTTATGAAAGTGAGTTTATGTCACCACTGATGCAAAATATTAAAAAAAATTGAGTCATGTCCCATCAAAATCAGCAGCTATAACTTAAACTGATGAGTTTTAAATACAATCAATACTGGATCTTATGTTCTGATGCTTTCTGTATTTAGAGATTTAAGGATTACCTTCAAGGTAACTGTTTTTCCAGCATTTTTTTGGGGGGGGGGATTTCTTCTCCCCACTTCCACCTCTTCTCCACCCTTTGAATAAGCAGGTGGAGAGGGCTGTCCCATGACCCCAAGAATGAAGTGTTACACAAGCACAAGCTTTGCAAGTGAGACCTGGGAAGGGAAAACCTCCAGATTTACAAGTGCAGCTACAAACAATCAATGACACCAGCTGAGGTTGTGCCTCTCTTGGTGCTGGCAAACCTGTGGACCTTGCACAGGGCAGGAGCTTCCTCAGACTCTCACAACTGTAGAGAGGCACTACAAGAGACAGGATGGTCCAAAATGGTGGCCCCTCTGTTCCCTTCACTGTTGGATTTGCAACATTATGAACTCAGAAGAGAATGCAGCATTCCTGGTCACAGCATTCCTGGTCACAGCAATGTTGCCATGTCTCCTCTGGTGTCCACAGTCCCTCAGGGCCGTGCTTTTGATAGTCATGCTTTAAAGAACAGGTCATGTGAAAATGGGAAGTCCACTTTGGTAAAAGAAAAGAAAGGGGCAGTGGAGAGGAAGATTTTAAATATGCGATGCTCCATCTGGGCTTGTTGAGTAAATATGCCTTATTCAATTCCCAAACAAAACACTGGAAAAGCATCTGGGTAAGGGAGAAGACTCTGCTGTTGAGAGTTTGCAAAATCTCGTTTCTTCCCATGGCTTTGCTCCAGCAGAACTTGCAGAGACCTGTCTGATCATGCTGACGATTTTTTCCCCAGCTACAAATCCTACCTAAGCTTTCAAAGCTCTTCCTTTCCCAAGAAAACTTTCTGGTCAGCCATTTCAATTTCTTTTTAATAAATGGTCTTCCCTCAAATTGTCTCTGCTGCAAGAGCAATTCTGGGAAAACAGATGACTCTGCACACTCTTAAAAGTCCCAGCCTCTCAAATGGCTTGTGCAGATACTATGCAATGATGCTAAAAGGGGTTTTGTAAATTGCTGAAAGGCAGAACCAACAGCCACCTGGTTTGCAAGGAAAGCCTTGTTTCTGAGAAGATTAAAAAGAAGATATTCCTGTCTTGGTCAAAAAATTGTTTTTGCAGTTGTTTTTTGGTTTGTCGGTGGGTTTTTTTTTGTTTGGTTTGGTTTTGTGTTTGTTTTATTGTGTTTGTTTTGGTTTTTATTTGCTTTGTTTGTTGTTGGTTTGGGCTTGGGTTTGGGTTTGGGTTTGAGTTTGTTTTGTTTTGTTTTGTTTTTTAACAGCTTTCAGTCACCTCCCCCACCCCCAAAAAAGTCATGATGTGGCTGTGGGGAAAAAAAAATTGTCTCACCACCCACACCTGCTTTTAATGAGCCTCATGCGTTTTACTGAAAAGACAACACCATTTCTTGTTTTATTTCTATTGCAGCTCATAGATCTCCCTCCAATATCCCGAGCACCAGGAAAGCAGTAGGGACAAAACTGAGGAACTTTTTTAAGGGTGTAAGGGCTCCTCCCTTGCTTAGAGAAGTGCAGTGTGAGTATCAGTGTTCATGGGGATTGTGTGGTATGGTGTGGTACAGTATTCCCCATCCCACCACACTCTCCTTTGGCTTGGGCCTGATATCATCTCTTTCAGGCTTAAAACTTCTGAAACAGTGTTCTCCTGCCTGACTGATGCTGATTACTTCAAAATGCCTTATATCAGGATCTCAGGCTAGGAAAATTGTGTTCATCTCAGGTGAGGAATCTTGCAGTTCCTAAAGCTGCTTTTAGGAAAGATGCTGGGAAAACTGTTTCTCATTTTGCTTGCTTTTGCTACCTACCCAAAGGCTGAGTGGGGGCTGAAAGTGTCTCTGAGCCCCAGACATCCATTTGAATATTTCTGCTCTTAAATTTGGAGATAAATTCAGTATTTCAGGACTTGCAAATGCAGCTTTTCACTCAGTTTTGTCAGAAGATCTGCTGGCAGGGATATGGTGGTGAGTTGACCAGCTGATCTGATGGCAGGAATATTGAGGAGATTTGACCCTGGCTGGATGTATTCCAGCACTCCTTTGGTATAATCAACAATTCCAGCTTTGATTTTGAACTAAAAATAATGAAAAAACACATGGGTGAAGTGAATAAATCTCAGCTACTCAACCAGACAGCACTCCATACAGAGGGAAAGAGAGGATTACTAAAACAGTCTTATAGTTTCTGTATAAAAAAGGCATGAATAAACCACGAAATTTTATACTAGTGCATTCATGTCCGTTAGAGATAGAGGAAATAATGCAATTTTCACTGTTAACTACATCTTTCTTGTCTGTTTGGGACAGTATACATTATTTTTTTACTGGTGACAGCAGAAGTAGTACCTAACTTGTCAAAATCTTGTTCTGTGTTTCCTGCCATGTGTTTTATCAATAACTACTCTGATGGAAGGGGATTGCACAGGCCCAGCCACGCTGTAGATGTTACAGCCATCACTTTGTTCCACTGCTTTGCTGTTTGGATGTATTTATGGGCTCAACAGGCTGGCTGTGGATAATTTTTTCTCTTGGTCTCTTCCCACATTATAAACAGCTTCTTCTCTCTGTTAGCATAATAAGAAAGAATAACTGCTCAGGGGCTTTGCAAAGAAATCCATGCACCAGCTGGGTTATGGGGACTGCAGATGCTCATTAGCACTGCCGAGTGTGGCCTGTGCACTCAGACACGTGGAACCAGCCTGTCTTTTCTTCATGACATAGCCTGGCTAGATCCAGCCTCAAACTGTACTCCTAAAATTCATGGGGTAATCCAAATGCCACTAAATACCTCTGCAGGATTCCAAGAGCCTGTCATTTTTTCAGACACACTAATCTGATGGTGAGTGAACAATGTGTGTTATCACTGAATGGAAAAGAGTGGGACAGCCTTAACCCATCAGTTTAAGCCATGGGGGTATCTCTGAAAAGTCCTCTGAAGAAGTCTGCGATACTCGTCTGTGGTGAATGCCAGCTGAAGGCAGTGCTGAAATGATGGTGGAAAATGTGCTAAAGATTGAGCAAAGTGTGAGGTTTGTTTTAGCAGGGGGAAAACCCATGGAAGGAATATTTCCAGAGTGTGATAAATACTCCTGGAGTTCAGTTTATCATTAATTCATCATAGTCTTGAGGCAAATTCCTGCTCAGAAAATCTTGCAGCTGAGGATTGGCAGAAACTGAAAAGGGTTCTCAGGAAATGAAACCTTTTAACTTGTTTGATGCACCAGTTCCCTAAATGTCTGCTACTGGCCAATGTCCAAGGCAGGTTACTGGGCTGGGATGCAACCCCTGTGTATCTGTTAGGGGCCCAGTGACCCCCGGTGCGCACTGGACGCACATCCTGCAAATGAGGCAGGGATTGTAATGTAATTGGGTTCCCTGGATCCTGACACTGCAATTAGCGCTTCTGGCTCACTGAGGCAGGTGAAGAGGACATTCATACAGTCACCCAGAGCTTTCCTGACAAAAATCAGGCCAGCAGCTCCAGGCTCTGGCGAGTGTTCTGCTGGTGCCATAGATGCCTTCGCAGCAGGCGAAGCTCTCTGGCTGGCAGCACTCTGCAAGAGGCACAAAGAGCGTCAGTGTGTCCAGGTGTAAGTATAGAAATAAAATGATTCAATTCCTCTTCTTCCCTTTACACATTTCTGTTTCAACTCAGCATTGTCTCTGCTCAATAGCAAGACAGCGTTTTTGCAGATTTTAAAACACTAATCATAGGCAATTATTTCTAAAAAGATTTGCTTGCAGCAGGCAGACTTTTCTCTTAACTTGAAAGCCTTGCTTTTCTATTCTTCCTTCTGTTAAAAATTATAATAATTTTCTGCCTTGTGTTCTCTACCAGCTGAAATACCTCATCTTCTGACATAGTTTGAATCTAACTAATCTTCAGTTGGAGGGGTTTTTTTTAGAAAAAGAATCTAAAGCAATAAAAGCTTTGCCAGCAAACACAGCAAAACAAGCAGCTGAAGCTGTTTATGTATATATCTTAAAATATAATTTTGGCCTTTACAAGTCAGCAGTCTTTATTTTCTAAGGTGGTCTTACAAAATGAAATTAATTTTCCACTCTTCCAATTTCAAAACAAACCAAAGAATGCAGATTTCATGGCACAGACACAAAGAACAAATTCACTTTGCTTTCCCACAGCTGTTTGTGATTAGATAAAACCCCCAAGAATCCTGAAATCCATTTAAATCAGTAGTTTCCTTCCAACACTTTTACATGAAATATTTCAAAATTTTGGTACATGACTTACTTATTTTCCTATTTTCCTTTAAATTATCAACACTGAAATCCAATATTTATTGGCTTAGGATGGTTTAATTATCCCTTAAATAAAATGATTCTACAGCTATCAAAATTGTTCATTGATTTAAAATTCAATTCTTGGTCCATTTCTAAACAGAATGTCAAAATCTCTTTCCCACCTTACCATTCCTTTTGGATGACCCCTGGCACTCTAGTTTCTCAGTGTTTCACCTACTCTCTGTTCATCACTCTCCTAGATCTGCTTTTCTTTCTAGACCGTGGGTATTTTCATAATACATCATGATTTTTCAGATCATAGTATTTTGGAGGCTGGCACTGATTCTTGCCATGAGCATGGATAAAATCTTTTTTGGAGGATCACAGCATGCAGCCATGACATATCCTATGGCATACATGAAGTGATGTGATCAGGGTGCATTCTTTTCTGCAGCTTGGTGACCAGGGATGTATTTGGTGTTGTGATGATTAAGGCAGCCATTCCCTGGGTGCAAACCAGAGTCTAAACATACATTTTTGGATGCAGACTTAGAAATCTTATCAATTCCTCAGATCTTGCCTGCTTCTTAGCTGATAAGTAACGAACTTAACAATTATTTTAGAAATATGTGAATCTCTTACTGCACCATCTAAAAACCTTTTGGTGGGTATATTGATCACTACAATTTAAAGTGCTGATTGTTACTGTTTAATTTGTACCATTTTCCATCAGATAGGCATATTTTAGCTGTGCAGTGCCATTTGAGATGCCCTTGAGTATTTTGCCTAACCCCTAGTATGTCTGGGTAGC
>VYZQ01063174.1:7182-29213 GCA_013400655.1 Mystacornis crossleyi
AAATAAAAAAAAAAAAAAGAAAAAAAAAGAAAACATGCCCAGAAAGGTTCTATCCATCATGCACTGTGTTCTCCTGAAAACATAACAGAGCACTTCAGTTATAACAAACTGTAAAAGCTAAAAGATGTGGTGTGGGAGTGTGTTTGGGAACAATCACCAGCTGAAATCCAATCCCGCTCCTTATTTTTTGCCTCTCTTTTCAGTTAAACTCTGAGAAATGTTTATGCAGAATTTCTTACCCATCTCCCTGATGCAAATTGCGCAGATTCTCCTTGCTTTGGGAGATGGATTATTAGATGAAAGGAGCATTTCTAATTATATCTGGGAACCTGTCCCTGATGGAGCTGATCATTACAGTGACAAACCAAGCCAGCAGTGCCACATCACTGACGGCCTGTCCATAAAGCTGCTCCAAATCCATTTGTTTCATACGAAAGATGATATCAGCTTCATTCCCAGGCCAAAACTGGGGAATTTTGGTGTTAATATGGTGCTAATGTTGCTATCAGGGAGAAAAAAAAAAGCCATTTTTCCAAAGTTACTCTGTTAATTCTACAGCTCCTGATAAAAATCAGGGTCTGGTAATTGTCTGGTAATTCATTATATGAACTGGTGGGTTTAAACAAATCCAGTTAGAACAGAAATTTACTGCAAAAACCTCAACAGCATTAGGCCAGTGAGCAGCTGGATGAAAAACTGGATGTTTTCTCTTGTAATTGCCAGCACGTGCCACTTGTGTTGTTAGAGGTGTTTGAACCTCAGTAAAGCTCCCGACTGCTTTGACCTTTGCCTGCAGCTCCAGCAGCAGAACAGAAGATAAGATTTTTATCCCGCAGGGACCGTGATTAAAACGGTCATAGAATTTCTCTCGGGGTCTGAATCTTGATGAAAAAACCCCCAGCAGTCTTGAGAGCAGAGTCTGTCCGGGAAATGAGGCAGTGCCATTATCACCAGCTGCCCACGGGTGGACAAACTGTCAGAGAAATCTGAGGTGCCAGAAAGGGGGAAATGAATCCCAAAAAAGCACAAGCAGAATTCGATTAATTCATGTCCTTGTAGTGAAATTAAACAAATGCAGCATGATTTATTTTTTCCCTGTCATATGTCAGTTTTTCAAAATCACTGACGGTGTTTTATGAGACTCAGCATTCCGGGGCCAGTTGGGATAAATCACACCCATCGCACAGAGGGGAGTTTGGACACAGTGAAAAAGTGGTGACTTGCTTAAGGCCAAAAATTCAGTACCCTGGCAGGAAAACGGAACCCTTATCCAAAATGCCAGAAAATGGGACTCCTTCCTCTCCTCACTTGGCAGGATCCCGCGAGGGAGGGACCTGTGATACAGGAAGGACCTACAGCCGCATTAGCAGGACTGATGATGATGATGATGATGATGATGACGATGATGATGATGATGTGTACTCTTAGCTGAACTGGATTTAAATTATAAAGCCAAACAAAAATGCACATTTTTATTTAAAAATAGTTCTTTTATCTGACAGCAAATCTGGTGGTCAAAAGGGCATCTGACACTCCAAGTTATTCCTTAAGAGTTGCAGCAGGTTCTGTGGCCTCCTGAAAGTTCAGGAGGGAATATTTAGAGCAAGCTCTGTGTCCATTAAGGACCAAATCCTGGTGCTTCGCTGAAGCTCCCAGACTCTACTGCAGCATAAAATTATTCAGGATAAATGCACATTTTAATCCAGAGGGAGGACAGACCTGTGGAATAAGCAGAAGGGCAACTAGGGTTTGATTTTGTTTTTTCATGGGTTTTTTTTTCATTTAAAGTTTTCTCCAGAGTTTCCCTGGATGAAATTTTCCAGAGTTTCACTATAGGCAGCCACAGCCAGGGCTTTCCAGGTTCCTGGTGCATCAGCTGTTTTTGAAATCTGTCTTTTCCTTCCCTACATCTCAGTTCTCCCCTTATAAATCAGGAAATAATAACTCAGCACTTGTCTTTCCCATTTACATTCTTGGGTGGACGGGGATTGTTCTCCTCGTGTTTGTTTATAAGGAATGCAGCAAAATGGGCTGGATTTCATCTGGGACCTGATGTTTTACTGTAAGCAAACCGAAGGAGCAGAGTAAGGACCTGGGGCCCAAATGAACTTGTTCAAAGTTTTTTTAAGAACTTCAAGTTTTTCCAGTAGAAATATAAGTTTAATTCCTTTATTCACTTTGCATCTTGCTCCTACTAAACCCCACTAGGATCACAAGAGTCAGGAAGAATCTCTACCTGATCCTCTGCCTGAAATGTTTGTTGAAAGGGAGAAAATCTGTATGAATAATTTGGGGAAAAAAACCAACCAGACTTGCAGCTCACATATCCCAAAGTGCACATTCCCCCCAATAATTTATTTGTTCACCTTAGCATGTTTCCATATACATTTTGTTCAAGGAAATGACCAGCATGGACTGTTCAAACATGATAAACCTGGAAAACAGCACATAGAAAATTCGATGACACTGGAATATCACATTCAGAAAATGTAGTGCCTGTTTCAAGAGAAATCTTTTAAAACCACTGGCAGCCAAACTTGTACAACATGCAGGCAAAATGCTGCTGCAGGCAGAAGACAAAAAAAAAAACAAAAACAAAAACATTTTTTGCAACCAAAGACAGGCAAAGAAAAAAAAAAAAAAAGCCCAAACCAGCTTGTGTACAATCCCCACAGTTGTACTGTCAGGAAGAATTGAGTATTCAGTGAAATTCAGGGAGATTTTCTATCACTGGCTGAGTGGACTTGCTTTGAAAGCAGAAATCTGTTGAAATGCTGGGCAGGTTTGTGTTTTCCCACTTCAGAAAATGGTTTACAAGGGCTGAGTTTTGGCAGCTGATAGAAGAAATTCGGATTAATGCAAGAAAGTCTTGTTCTTTGGGTGAGACGTTGAGCACTGGAAAATGATGTTTATTTTCACTATTAACACGTGGAGGTTTTTCTGGAACGTGGAGGATCTTCCGAAAAAGATCTTGATGTTACCGTGATGATAAAGGAGAGGCTGTTGCTCATCCTGGGTTTGAGCTCAGTGCTGCACTGAGACAGAAATGTGCATTAAGCAGAGGTTTGAGCCCATTGTGGGACTGACAGATGAGTTACTTCTTGTGTGATGGTTGCCATCCATGGCTCTCCTCCTCAGCAATTCAGTTTCCCTTAGTCACATTTGCTTTTTTCTCCTTCTCTGTCAGCATGAGAAATACGCAGCGTGCTCGGTGGAGAAGGAATGACATTTCACTCCAATCCCTGAGACAAATGCTCCATCTCTTCCAGGGAAATCAGAGATTCAATTACATCTATCAAGCTGGGGCGGGGAAATCTGTATTTTAAAGCACCACAAACTACCTCGGTAATGTCTTGGGGTTTTTATAACACTGTCATATATGAAATACCTTCACAAAAATATTTGAGTGTGTGAGGGGTGCAGGCAGAGAGCAGATGCTGCTGTGAGAGCAGCTCTCTCATGACCTGTTGGATTTTTTTTCCTTCTGGCAAAGGATAACACTGGTGCAGGTCCCAGATTTGCCTGGAGCTAAGTGCAACACTTTGAAGACCAACTGGCTTTTCTCTTCGCCTCTGCTATCGGAAGACATCATCCAGGAATAATTGGTGTCAGCAGCCTGTCCCCTTGAGTTAGTTTCCAACATTGTCTTGCTTATCTAAACCATATTAAGACAGGAAAGAGGATCAAGGTGTCTCTCCATAGGATGTGGCATTAATTACCCAGCATGGACTCAGCCTGAGACAGCTGAAACCTCCCTGGATGAGTCACTGAGTTGCTCTGTGCCTCAGTAGCTTTATTTTAAAATGAAATTCCTAATAAAACCCTGCTCAGACATGAGCAATAGTAGCTCAAGGCCAGCAGGCAAACCTAGAACTGGGCACTTCCACTTCAGCAAAGCACTAAGACCTTTTCTCACTGACTTCAGTCAGTGTAAGATGCTGCAGCCTGTCAGCATTGCCTTTCAGAAAACTGAAAAAGTCAGGCAGCGAAATTTTGTAATGAAGCTTTGTGAAACCCATTTGCTTACTCCAAGTAGAGAAGCAAGAAATATTCCTGGCCTAATCTTTCTTCTTTTCAGTGCTATGGATTTTCAGGACATTAAGGCCTGGCAAAGGAGAATATTCTCTTACACAATGCAAAATTTATCTTTGGAGCTGGCAGAGTGAAATAAAGAATATAAAAATTAGAAGACATTTATTTGAATAGTGGGCAGACCTTAAGTATTTGGGATTGGAATAATCTTGCAAAGTACACAAAGCCTCAAAAACATCAGACAGTAAATCTGAATTGACTGTGGAGACTGGACTGCCCTGGGAGGAAGAGGGATTGGTGACCCGCTCCGCCTCAGGCTGTGCCAATTAAGAGTCATCTCTGTGCTGCTCCACCCCACATGGAAATCTTGGCTGCCACTGCCAGCAGAAAACCCTGCCCCAAGAGGATGGTGGGATGTCGGAGGCATCCCTGGGAGGTTTCGGTCAGGACACAGCCACTGCCAGGTCAGTGTGGGTCACTGGATGTGGCTTTGAGGGGAACTCCTGGCACTCCACTGCTCTCCCTTCCCATCTGGCCGCTCTGATCCCTGCTCTGTGCTCCTGCCAGCTTTCACACAACAGAATCCTGATGCTGGGAAGATTTTCCGAGTGCTGATTGATGTCCAGCCACTGGGAAAACCTTGTGTCCTGTTCGTGCTTTTAGACAGACAGATGCACTCGGCCTCTGTGGCTGCAGCTCTTTCACCAGTGCCAAGTCCACTTTAAATAACTGAAAAAAATGGGCTGCTTAAATCGGCACTCCATTTTTTTTCTGCTTCCTAGAGCTCCTTCTATGGTTTTTGAGACTTTTCAGTCCAAATCTCCACCGAGATGACAAGTGCCAATGACCCTGCTTGCACCAAGGGAACAGGGCAGTTTTCCTGCAGAAATTCTCTGAGAGAGCCAAACAAATGATGTGTTTGTTTTTGCTGGCAAATGTGGCAGCATCAGAGGTGTGGCTGGGACCAGGCTTGCCTGATGCTGAGGGCTGGGAGCTTTTCGGAGTCACTGGACACAGAGAGGTCCTTTAGCATCTTAGGTGACAGAAAAAAAGGATGAAGATGAGACCAAGACTTCCATTATTCCAACCTCTGTCTCTGCCACGCAGGAGAACTGTGCTATATCCATGACCATCCTGGCACTGCCAGCAGCAGGCTGGCTTATTTATCTTCATCTTACAGGGTCAGATTTTACTGCTGCATCAGGATTGCTGTGGAGTTAAATTAATCCAGTTGTGGCAGCCTCCATGTGTAGCTCCACAACTCTTTGCCTGACACCATGAAACCTCAATAAATCTGAAATTACTGCAGCAACCCTGTGTAAATCTCCCAGCTCCAAAGGAGAGATGGCAAAAAGGACTTTACTGGTTATAAAACAAGTACTGGCTGGAGAATAAGACAGGGTTGGGCACCAAGGGTATGCCATGAAGACTTTAAATCTTGCCAGTCTTGCTCAATTTAAGGGGTGTTTTTTTTCCAAATGTTTGAAAGTTCAGGTTTTGTCCAAATAAACGTCCCACGTATCTGAACCCTGTGAGACTGGAAACCTCAGCCATGAGTCTCATGTGACTTTCTTATGAGATTTCCAGCTTTTCTCCTTCTACTCTTGGCTTGAAGCACCATGAGAATATTTTCAGACATGGTATTTCCACACTTCCAGCTTCAAATTCTAAGCCTGAAGAACCTTAAGAGTGAGTTGGATTTCTTACTTAAGCTAAAAATGGGATCATGCTACAGATTTGTGTTCTGTGAGTGCATAAATAAAAGACACAGGAGATAAATCCTCTTGACATTGGGGACTTAATACTGAGTGAGAGATAAATAAACAATGATTTCTTATCAACACCACCAAGGTGTTGTTTCAAGGTCCTCTCCTGTGATAATGACCCTTATCTTGAGCCCTTTCCCTTTCCAAGGCAGTGGATCTTCAGCACAGGAGCTGGCAGAGACAAGAGTGGAGGCTCGTGTGTTGTTTCAAGGAGCTGAATTCTTACTTGGCAGGCTCAGGAGGAGTTCTGTCAAGAGCTGCTTATTTCTAATATTGTACAGAGAATTCCTCCCACTATTTCTTCCAGATGCTGGCCATCTCATTTATTTATTTATTTGGATTAGCTGTATTAAAATATAACATGCTTCCAAATGCTTGGCTCCCAGATTCCCAAGAGATGGCCCTTTCTCGTGGGGATGGATGTCCTTAAGCCTTTTAACATGCTTAACTCCCCCTGCTCAGAAGAAGGGGAAAGTTCCTGACTCCAGAGTACCCAGATCTCACAGAAAGCTCAGAGCACTTGGTATTGAAGGAGTCGGGAAAAGGAATGTAGCAAAACACTGGGCAGGGAGACAGGAAAAATCTGCAGCTTTTCCAGTGACTGTGGCACTGATCTGGCTATCGAGCACCTGAGCAAGGAGTTACTGAGCCTTTCAGCAGGTTACTGCTGGACTCAGAGGAAGAAAAACGAAAGGATGAGTGCAAGTGAGCTCTTTGAGCCTTGCTTGATGAGGACTTACCTAGTTTTGAGTTTTATGAGACCCGCATCAAGGTGCAGAGATCGTCCGAACAAACCAGGGGCACATGCAAGTTTTCATTTGGTTTGGTGTGGAGATTAGGGAGGCTGATTGTACAAAAAGGAAAAGTTCTCCTTGGTCTCTGAAGCTTGGTGGAGTGCAGTCACTTGGATCAAGTTTCCCTTGGCAATGGAGTTGACTGAAATCCACAGCTGAGGTTTGGGTTTATGGGGAGGGGTGGAATCACAGAACGGCTCTGAAGGTGGAGCTTTAGAGAGCGTTGGGGCTGAAATCAGCACGGAGTCTTTGTGGTTCTATCTTTTTCCTCCACTGCCCCTAAATCAGAGCAGTGAACTTTGAAAGAGGAGCAAAGAGATATAAAGCCTTTAAATATCAAGGAAATGCCTGGCAGGTGCTGGACCCTCGGAACACCATCCCCTGAAGCCATGCACTGCCTCGGAGGGCCTCCATTCCTGCTCCCGGCACTTGCAGACATCCCTCTCGAGAGATTTGGCCCTGTTTCACCTGTTCATACCCGGATCCCTTCGGCTATCACCCACCTACTCCTACTTCCCCCTCCAGAGAGCGACATCCCACGAGGGCCCGCGCTGCCAGCCTGGCGCGCCCGGCCGGTTACACGTCCTCCCCGCTCTCGCTCAGGGAGATGGAGTGGATTTTCACGGTTGGCACTTTGCAGTGCTCGTGGTCGAGGCTCCCTGAGGTGCCTGCACAGCAGCATTCCTGCAGGAACCCTTTGCTCTTGGCTTTGGCAGCCCTGCAGTCTTTGGAAACGGCGGCTTTGGCGGGCACGCCCTGCACGGCGGAGAAGATCTTCCACTCGCAGACCCCGTCTGACTTGGAAATCTTGTAGAAGGTTTCTCCCGATCCCACAGGGATCCGGACCACCCCTTTGCCACTCTCCATGCTCTGGCCAGCGGGATGGTTGAGGTTGAAGCTTGGGGTTTGCTTCTTTGCCGGCTGCTTCCTCAGGAGGCACTGAGCTTTCAGGACGTTCTGGAACGCTTTCTTGAACTCTTGACTTGAGCATGGATAGATGATAGGGTTGATGCAGCTGTTTAAATATCCCAGCCAAAATGTTATTTTAAAAAGTGTGTCCGGGGGTTTGATTGCAGGAAAGAAAGAACCTAAAATGGAAAATACACAGAGTGTTAGGGCAGAGGCAGTGAGGAATTGCAGGTAACCAAAGAAACTAAAACACTGGAAAAAATAAATAGGATTCTGTTCTGTCTTGAAAAAATTATGACTGGAAACACAATTCCTGCAGGAACAAGTGTTTCAGGATCTATGGTGTCACACAATTACATGGATGTTCCACCAAAAATCAGTTCAAGAGAGCTATTTTATAATTACAAGCACTATATTCAAATTTACAGCCAGAGAGGCAGGCAGAGGGCTCATTCCAGGCATAGAGGAAAATTCCTTCCTTGGGGACTCCTAATTCAAGATTAATTACCCAAATGACACCATATCTTGGAGGTCATCACAAGGGGCTTCAGATGGCAAGAAAATCACACCATTTCAGAAGAGTTAGAGAAAAGAGGGAGTAGAGTTGACTGTTACAGCTAAAAGTCTTTGAAATGATGAAGTATTGGGTATGATATTCCCTGAAACCTTCAGAAAATCTAACTAACCACATTCTGCCTCATGGAATGTAGCTAAAATTCAGAGAAGTTAAAGGAAAGGTTCCTTCTTATATCAATGAACACTGGGGAGGTTCTCATAGGCAGCCATTTTATTTATCTATTTCTGTTTCTGTTTCTATTTCTATTTCTATTTCTATTTCTATTTCTATTTCTATTTCTATTTCTATTCCTATTTCTATTTCTATTCACACATATTCTGATATATACTTGCCATGTTACCTTCCAAACATGATTCAAAGAGCAAGAACTTCGATAGCTCCTTAGTAAGGAAAGTACTTTGGCACTTCATTTTCTTTAGAATTGTGAGTTATCTGCTGATTTAAAATCTTGGGAACGTTTTTCCCAATGCCAAACATTTGGTTTTATAAAATTAAAAAAAAAATTCCCAGAAATAAAATTGACTTGTTTTGGAATTTATACTCAAATATATAATAAACAGGACTTTTAGCACAGACAAATGCTTGTCTTCCTGCTTCCCCTGGAAAAACTGTAAGCACGTGAAAGAAACACTGTGGAAGGTTTAGGCATCGATGCGTCCGTCATCCTCTGCAGTTTACCCACGTCTGGGAGCAGCTCCCAAGCTTTACAGGGATGGGGCTCGGCCTCCCCTGGCCGAGGAGAAGCTGTTAATGCCCTCCGAGGGTGTTCTGGCTGAGCTCTGAGAGCTGCTCCACTGCTCGAACCTTTTCCCTGCGTCTTTGTCAGGCAAAGCCGCAGCGCTTGCAGCAAATGCTCTCGGGTGGCCAAAGCAATTCTCAGGGTGGTTTTGCCTGTGTGGGAATGCATCAGAATCCTGCCGGGACCAGAGACGCTCCCGGGGCAGGGTGATTAATGACCTGCTGACCTGCCGGGAAACGCGGAGCCATCGTGGGGTGGCTGCAGCCTGAGCAGAGCCCGTGGCCCAGGGCCGCTGCTGCCAGGGAGGGACAGGACGTGGGCAGGGGGGGAAGCCCTGCAGGGCTCTCTGACCCGGCACCAGGGGGTTCACGTGTGTTACAGCAGAAGAGAAGAGACACCGAGTCAGGATCATCACAGGATGGTTTGGGTGGGAGGGAACTTAAAGCCCACCCGCTTCACCCCCTGCCACGGGCAGGGACACCCACCACTGTCCCAGGGTGCTCCAAGCCCTGTCCAACCTGGCCTTGGGCACTTCCAGGGATCCAGGGGCAGCCACAGCTCCTCTGGGAATTCCATCCCAGCCCCTCCCCACCCTCACAGGGAGGAATTTCTCCCCAGTATCCCATCCATCCCTGCCCTCTGTCAGTTTGAACCCATTCCCGCTTGCCCTGTCCCTCCAGGCCTTGTCCCAAGGCCCTCTCCCGCTCTCTTGGAGCCTCTTTAGGGGCACTAAGCCTTTCCCAAAGCCTTCTTTTCCCCAGGCAGTGCAGAACATGCCACAGGAGCTCACATGTCCCCGTCCTGGAGCAGCTGAACCTCTGATTCCAACCCCACATACGACCTGGGTGCCAAACCTGGCGTGGCAGCTTCTGGTTGCCCCCAGCTGGCCTGGGTAGAGCAGTTTCAGTATTACTTTCAGTATCAACCAGATTTTAAGACCAAAAGGATTTTGCTAAAGAAAGCAAATGCTGTTTTGCAGTGCAGCACAAGCGAGCAGGCGTATCCACAACTCAGAATTTTTCTCAGCAAATTAATGCTTCTCTCCTTTAGTGAAAAACAGCTAAATAACATTCTCAAAGAACTTTCTGGCTGAAGTCACTGGCAGATGAAAAATAACGAAAGGCTTCTAAATGCCCAAATCACGCTCAATTTTTTGGTTTGTTTCCTCATTTAAATGCAGTGTATCTGCTGCTTTCCCATTTTGTGGTGAGACAAAAGGTGAACCAAATCCCGGATTAGGGAATCAGCTGTGTAAGGCTGAGTGTAAAAATGGGTAAACAATAACAATTCCTGTTTGCTGCAACTCCTGGCTCTCTCCAAATGGAATGCAAGGGCTGTGCCAAAGTCTGATAAAAATAGAAAAGAGCCAGTGTCAGAGTCTGTCCCTTGCTCTTTTTTTGGGGTGGGATCTGCATGTTAATTTATTAATGTAACCTTTTTTGGTTCATCAGTGGAGAGACTCGTGGGTGCCTTGGAATAACACGCAGCGAAAGAAAATGACGGAGCTTTAACAGCACAGAGACTTTGCTGTCTACAGACCCCACTACACACTGGATTTCACCGAATCATGGAATGGTTTGGGTTGGAAGGAACACGAAAGATCATCTAATCCCAACCCTCTGCCATGGGCAGGGACACCTTCCAGTACCCCAGGCTGCTCCAGCCTGGCCTAGGACACTTCCAGGGATGGAGCAGCCACAGCTTCTCTGGGAATTCCATCCCAGCCTTTCCCTACCCTCAAAGGGAGGAATTCCTTCCCAGTATCTAATCCAAGTCTACCCTCCTTCACCTCAGAGCCATTCCCTGCTGTGTTATCAGTGCATGCCCTGGTAAAAACTCCCTCTCCAGCCTCCCTGTAGGGTGTGTTTGACACTCAGGGGCCACAGAAATCTCTCTCCTTCTATTGCAGCCACCCAGTTACCTCTGGAGCTCAAAAATATTCCCTAATCTTTCCTGTTGGCTATTTGAGTATCTAGGAAAAGGGGAAAAAGATCTTATTTTCCAAATCCTTGAAGAATGGTGTTCCTCCCCACAGAATCCTGAGAACATGTTCCTTTCTTCCAAACCTTTTAATATTTAGTGATGTTGTTGTGATCAATCTCAGTGGCTGATGCATCTGGTAATGAGCAGGAGGCGTTTTCAAACCTGGTGACAAAGAGGTTTGTTCAGTGCTGAGCCCTCAGAATGGACAGCTCAGGTCAGACGAACTCAAAGGAGAAATACAACAAAGATTTTGTGGGGTTTTTTTAAACAGTGACCATAATTAATAATGAGATTAAACAAGAGTGGTGAATTATCTCTTTTTTTAGGGCATATGGTACAAGTTCCCTACAGAGCAGTGAGTGCATGGAGAGCAGGTGGAGCTGGGATGAGCATTTCCATGCAGTCCTTGACTGTTTGATGACTGCTGGTTTGTGTCACCTCAAGTTTGGACACTTGGACACCATCAGCCAGGGCTGAGAAAACAGAATTATTGCACCTAATTCTCAGAGCAAACTTTTCCAATCCTCTCATTCCAGGCCAGGTGGAACCATAGGTGCCATCCAGGTGTGCTCCAGCAGAGCTGGAGGCTGAACTGCTGCTGAGATACTAAGCTGTCCTTGAGGTGAATCCTCTGTGCTGTCCACTGGCCTTCATGGCTTCCTTTGCACACTGTCAGGAATTAAATGGTAAACAGTGGCAAACCTGATTAAAGTTTGAAGGCTTCACCTTACGTTGTCTCCCTCCCAGCGCAGTCTGTGCTGCAGGAACAGTAGCTCAAGAGGTCTTTTAATGCATTTTGAATCGTGGATTGAATAAATGGTGCCGGAATTCCTGCTTTGTTTTCAAAAGGTTGAAGACACTCAAGAGTCAGTAGCACAATTCAATTGCTTCTTGTAAAACTAAATAAAATAAAATGTACTATGAGCCTCTCGAGATCTTTTGCCATTAAGTATTTCATCACTCACCCCTGGAAATGTCAGGATTGCATTTTCTTCCCTTATCATTTGTTTTCCTGTTTGTCAGCTGGAAGTTTCTTCAGCTCTGAGAGATAAGTTTGCCACGTCCCTCCTGGTGAGTAAGTGCCAATTCACTCTCAAAGATGTAATTTGAGTTTGTCATTTATCACAAGAGCTGCCTGATTATGGGTTGTTTAAAAAGCAGCCCTGATGTCGTGCGTTGTTTCACTGATGGACAGCAGAGAGGGCTTTGGAACCTGCCAGACTGTAAAAACTTGTGTTGTTTACTGTGCATCATCGCTGCCAGCACCATGGGAATCAGATTCCCTATATTTGTGTGACCCATGAACCCTTCGTGGTGTTAAAATCCATCTCAGCTACAAATCCATCTCAGCTACAAATCCATCTCTGCTACTGAACCTTGCTGTGTTTAGGTTTGCTGCTTTTTTTCTGTCCTTTTGTTTTGTCTCGCTCCAGTGTGGTGACTGAGGCAGAGCACAGAGGTCAGGTGGGGGTAATGCTGCTTCCGTGTATGGGGGAGATCAGGACTGTGTCCATAGAGAATCCCAGACTGGTTCGGGTTGGAAAGGACCTTAAAGCCCATCCAGTGCCACTCCTGCCATGGCAGGGACACCTCCCACTAGCTCAGGTTGCTCCAAGCCCCGTCCAGCCCGGCCTTGGGCACTCCCAGGGATCCAGGGGCAGCCACAGCTGCTCTGGAAATTCCATCCCAGCCCCTCCCCACCTCACAGGGAGGGATTTTTTTCCCAACATCCCATCTATCCCTGCCCTCTGGCAGTCGGAAGCCATTTCTCCCCCTTGTTCCATTGTCCCAAGTCCCTCTCCAGCTCTTGGAGCCACTTCAGGCTGGGAACAGGGAGAGTGCTCTGGTTACAGGGAAGCAAAGCCCAAAACTCAGGTCCTGGGATCTGCCCTGAAGGGGTCAAGCCAGAGGGCAGCAGCTCTTCCAGAGCCATAAAGACCCAGAGGATGAAGCACAGAGGAGCACTGATATCCCAAAGGGAATTAACTGTGTACCAGGGCCTCCCTGCATCCCTCATGGCTCTACAAACATTGATAAATATGCTACATTTTGTGTTTCCAAGCCCAGTGTTAGCTCTAAACTTTATTCCCTTAGACAAATGTTCTATACTGCATCTCAGGTCAAGACACAATCCACCCTCTGGCAAGTGTATTTATAAATATCAGTATTTATATACATGTATTTATATGTATACATATCTCTGTGTATTGCTGCAGACATTCAGCAGCTGCCCCCTGCACACGCATGAACTCTCCCAGCGTGTCTCATATGCTCTCACTGCTCCCTTATGGGAAGTAATTTTTATGGAACAAGACATGGGATCAAGGAACCCTTGGATGGTGGGAAATGCTCCTGGACTCTGCACAATCCAATTAACACAACCAGTGCAGAAAAAGCAGTGACATGAGGAAATCTTGCACTTTCCAGCTGTGCCTCCCCAGGGCCTGGAATACTGTGGCTGTTCCAGAGGGAAAATGAGAGGGGCTTTGCTTTTGGCTGTTCCTAATCCATAATGAATGGACTCAGAAGGAGGAGCATTTGTTTTCCCTCCCAAACCCCTGAATTCAGATCTCTGCGGCACCAGGAGGGTGTTCGGGCACAGGTGAGAGGTGGAAAGGTCAGGAAGCAGGAATGGGTCAGTCTGGGAACATTGCTCTGATGATTTGGATTATTTCAGACCTAATTTATGCTCTGTTTCATATTGTACCCACTTAGGATGGATGATATTTCTGGCAAATGTCTCAGCAAGCAACTATTTCCAGATTCACTGCAGGCAGCTGCAGATTTAGAAAGCTGATAAAAAACCATGGGAAGGTAAACTGAGGTTTTGTTAAACCCAAATAATCACATTGTTTCACAAATTAATGTAATTGCCACTCCAATTCCAGCTCCCAAGCTGTTACTGCAGTGGAATGGGTCTGGATCCCATTGCTGACATTTTTGAGATATTTGGTATTTGCCCCAAAGCCCTCGCTCTTAAAGTCATTCACTAGCAATAAAATAACAATTTTCCTTTAAAAATTAAAAAAAAACCAACCAGAGAATAGTTTGAGAAGCTGGGTCTGTCTCATGAGTTTGTTGTCTGTCATGATTTTGTAATCCTCGGCGTTAGAAATAAAGAATTATCTCCTTCAGCAAGAGCCGAGTGTCTGCCCCGTTATCCAAATTGCAGACAAATCCTGACATTTGCTCAGTGGGGCGGGAAAATCATTCACCACGGCCTTTCCATCACTCCCCAGCCCCGGACTGTGCTGTGACATTTGAGAGCGAGTGAAAAATGGCACTGCTGCTCTGTTTACTCTGGGGACTCGGAAGCGGTGGCCGCATAGGGGACATCCCGAGGCAAGGCCGAGGCTCCTGGGGCAGGTGACACACACGGGAGAGCCACGGCAGTGCTCCCGAAGCACAGCACGGCCAACCCACCTCCCCTCCCTCGTTTTTAGTACAAACGGGTTTTGACACTCAATCCTCCCCTCCTTTGCTGTGCTCTGAGTCACTGGGACACATTTCAGGATTTGGGAATGGTGGAGAAATGTTGGCCCAGGGATGTCCATGGGATCTTTGCCATTAGCTGAGTTATCAACCCAGACCAAGAGCACCTTTCCAGTCTGTCATTATGAAAAATGCCCCTCGTGATCAGCAAAAAACCTGATAAACCATTGCCATGGAAATGTCTTGGCTGTTTATCTTCATGGCTGAAGTTCTCCCCATTCAATGGTTTAACTCACACACACACTTGTGCTCTGTGACTCAAGGAGTGCAAACATCCTCTCCCTGAGCTGGGTTCCAGAGAAAGAGCTGGGGCTTTATTCTGAGGGTTTTTTCACTTCTATTTCTTTTTTTTTTTCTCTCTTTCTCACTGAGAGAACACTGAAATATTCATGTGGAGAGTCTGTGTTGGTGTGTGTTGCTACTCTAAGCCTTGTGACCTCTGAGAGGTCATGTTGTGTCAATGGCAGAGACGGAAAAATGCACTTCATTTTTCTGGTTTATGTCTAATGAAAGTTGAGTGGTTCTCTTTGACTCCAGTTAAAAAAATTACCACAAAATAGTAATTAGAAACCAGCTGCAGACAGGATTAGAGGATTCCCTTGACAGTGTTTGTGTCAGTTCACAAGACTAATTTACTCCTTGACCACAAACACAAATACCCTCCAGCGGATCCTCTTTTTTGCTCTCTTAATCACGAGAACGATTGACAAATGCTAAAAGCCTTGCTCTCCCTGGCCCAGTTTAGGATTTTTTTTCCCCTGTGGCCTCCTGGCTCAGACTTTCCCTTTTTATTTCTTCCTGTTTCTGAAAGCAACACCTACATCCAGAGTTGAGCCACAGAAAATGGACCACAAGCAAAGCTCTTGGATCTTGTTTTCTTCTGAGGGTTCATTAAGATAAATCATCAATCCTAGCCCCGGACCATTTTTGCAACACCTCCAACCCTTTTTTCCATCAGTTCCGTGCATGTTTCACCTCAAAACAACCTCCAAGCACTGTCTTTTATGTTGCTGAAAAGAAACCTTTTGAAGAATTGCCAGAGCAACACATCAATGTCTTCCAGTTACAGGACAAGGTCTGTTCTGTCACTTTTAACATGAAAACTTTTCATCCCTGGGAGCTTTCTCTGATTTCTGGGCTCTTCCAGCTCTGAGTCTTTCTATATCTGTCCATCTCTCTATATATCCTATATCCCTTTCCAGGAATTGCAAGAGGAGAACAAAAAGCCAGAAATGCAGGTTGTAACTGGGAATGCCAGAGCCCAACAAGCCCTGATTGCCCAGATGAGCCTCTCCCAGAGCCCCTCCCCTGCCCCTTGGCCCAGGAGCTGCAGATAAATTCAGGCTCTTCCCCTTAACCCTCTGAGAGATGCAGACAGGCCCAAAGTTGCTCTTTCCTGGCTCTGTTTCGTGTTTGCCTGGTGGTCACTGGACTGTCAGCTGAAGCTGTCATCGATGCCAGCCCTGCTTGGTTCTGCTCACGGGAATGAAACCCTGACTTCTTCCAGGGGAAATCAAAGTTCTGACAACCTTGTGCATTACAGAAATTTTGTGAGCAGTGAGTTCACCCTCCAGCATGCAGAGGAAAAGCAAATATTAGCTTCACTTATTTTCCTGCGACAGGATTATAATTTCCTGTTTTTTCCCACAAATATCAAGCCAAGTGAGAAGAAGGTGTGTTGGATTATTGGGCTGAAGGACTTTGCCCAGACCCTTTGGAATGAAAGTCAATCCAAGATAGTAAGAAAAAACCCACTCCTTACACAGACTGCAGCTGGTACCTTTACACCCCAGTTTCAATTCAGATAATTTCCTATGGCAGGGATACTCCAGCTGTTGCTCCAGTTATTTTCAGCAGCATCAGCCACCATGGATACTGTGCCTTTCTCAATATCCTCCTTCTCTCTCTTGCCCGTCCCATACCTACACCTCAAAGGTTTCTACCCTGCTTAATTACACACTTCAGTAAACCTGGTGATTCTCATTTGGATGCAGTTTTTGGCTGGTAGAGTGGATGTTAATGGATGTGGATGTCTTGAAGGTGCTGTAGATTAAAGTGAAATTAATGCAGGTTTGGGGAAGTTGTGCTGCAGAGAATGATGAGCACAGTTGTCTCAAGAGGTTTTGTAGCAGTTTAAGAGTGTCTGTCTCACGGGCAATCTGCACTGGGAGTGGCCTGGCTGATGGAATCACAGAATTATAGGCATTTAGGTTGGAAAAGACCTCTTGGATCATTGCGTCCAACCATCCAAGCCCACCATTACACCATGTCCCTGCATGGCACCTCCACATCTGTCCAACCCCTCTGGAACTGGTTGATGGGACCATGTTTTGGTCTGTCCCATGGCCACAAAGCTGCAGAGCTGGTGCAAGTTCTGGCTGCCCAGCCAGGCATGCTGTGAGCTCCACCAGGGCTTCAACAAGGAGGATTTTATACATCTGGAAAGTCAGATCCCTGCTACAAGATCCCGTCAGGATCACTTCCCTTCCCTATCCCAACTGGACCTGGCTGCAGGACAGACCTGAAAGTGGTTGCTGTCTTCTGGAAAGTGCTCTGCATCAAGATGTGTGTCCTTGGCTTTTTTGAGGACTTTTTTTAGTGCCACTTGTCTGTTTAATCAGGTTTTTTGTCTTTAAACAAAAGCAGCAAATAGGTTTTGAAAGCCCTATTATATGTGCTTTAAAAATAACCCAGTAACCCCCCAAAAATAGGGAAACAAACCTCCAGAGTTTCCTTACAAGGGATCAAAGGAAGATGCAAAGCCATTCTGGAGCCCAGAAGATTTCTTAAATCCAAAGCAAATTAATTAACAACAGCTCTGTGTGGGCAACCACATTTGCAGATGAAAAATGTGTTTAATGCGTTCTCCCAAACCCTTTTTGGGTATCTTTCAGTCATCTTGGCAAGCAGCATTCCAACGTGCTGACACCCTGGCCAGCACCAGCCAGGCCCTTCAGGGCTCCTCCTTAGGAAACAGCTCCAATCCAGCACTTCCCAGTACTGACCAAGAAGAAAAAATTCTAAATTTTTGGGTTTTTCATATTAGCAACAAAACCCCCAAATCTTTCTTTTCATGTTTAGGTAAGGCTGTTTTATCTTTTCTTAATTGTCCATATTGTTGTCTTACTAACTAAAGCTTGCATAAAATCTTATTTTTCCAGTACAGCATAAGCCCTTTTCATAAGAAAAGCCCTGAAATTGAGCAAGTCATAGATTTTAGTTTCCATGTTTGAAAAACCCAATATTTAATGGCAGAGCCCAACTCAGTGTGATGAGCCATGTCCCTCACCCTCAGCTATAGGTATGAAATTAGTATTCTGCTTTTACATCCTGCAGCTGCATCAAAGGTAACTGAGCAAGGTTTAATTAAAATTCTAATTACTTTTTTATATTCCAGCAAAGCAGAACAAATCCCCAGCTTTGCTCCCCTTTGGAATGACAGCTGGAGAATAAATATTCACCTCCAGCATGGTGGCTGAGCCTGTGTTTGGCCAGTGGGCTCAGTGGGTTCCCAGAAAAGATGCAAACCAGAGAAGTATAAAATTAGTTGGAAAGATCCTCACTGCTGTCTCCTGACTCGTCATATGAAAAATTGGATAAAAAGATTAATTTTGTTTGGAGTTATGGTATCTCACACGGTGAATTTCCTGATAGGAAGCCGATATTTTTTTCCTTAGAGTGGGAATCATCAGTGCTGAGCACTCCAGGAGATCTGTGAACAGCTACCTCAACCCTGAACGTATTTATATCCTGACATTTATATGTTTAAGTCACCTGGCTGCAAACATAAACACACAGACCCCTAAAGATCCTGTTGCTACAGCAGAGATGGTCACAAATATCTGCTCTAGCTCACAAAGAGGATTTTCTATGTGGAAAAAGTACGAGATTGTTTCCCTGCTTTTCAGAATTTTGTTTCTCATCACCAGAGACGTTTGGTCTCATTTGAGAGTCGCATTTTTTTCACGCTCCCTGCTTTGTGGTGGTGAGTGTGTTGTTTTTTGACAGCTTTGCAGGAGGAAGTTGTTCCCTCAGAGCTTTTCTGACCAGCGTTACCACACCCAGCCACGAGCGCGGCCCTCCCTGCCGGGAAGGCGCTGGAAGACACGCGGGGACTGGCTCTACTTACCAAGAGGCATTACTACAAAAAATGGGAGCCAGCAGAGGACGAAGCATCCCACAACTATTCCCAGGGTCTTGGCAGCTTTCTTTTCCCTGGAGAACTTGAGCAGGCGCACGGAGAAGTGGTGCTTGCTCTTGGGGTTGGGCGCAGAGCCGCTCGCGCCGGGTGCGTTTTTGCGGTGGATGCGGAGGGTCACCTCCTCGGAATGAGATTTCTCTGTCTTCAGCCCAGAGCTCAGCCCTTTGTTTTCCCTTTTGGCCACCACGTAGACGCGGCAGTACATCACCAGGATGATGGCCAGGGGAAGGTAGAAGGAGCCCAGCGCCGAGAACAAGACGTAGCCGGGCTCCTCGGTGATCTGGCAGATAGTCTCATCCTCCGGGGCCTGCTCCTTCCAGCCAAAAAGGGGCCCGATGGAGATGACCAGGGACAGTGCCCAGACACACAGCAGGGCCAGGAGGCCCCTCCTCTCTGTCACAATGCTGGGGTACCTCAGCGGGTAGCTCACCCCAATGTATCGGTCGATGGAGATGATGCAGAGGCTCATGATGGAAGCAGTGCAGCAAAGCACGTCAACAGCTGCCCAGATGTTGCAGAAGATCCTCCCAAAGACCCAGTAGCCCAAAATCTCCATGGTAGCTGAGAAGGGCAGGACAGTGGAAGTCAGGAGGAGGTCAGCTACAGCCAGATTGATGATGTAATAGTGGGTGACACTCTGGAGGTGTCTGTGGCAGGCTACGGACAGGATAACCAGGATATTACCCAAAACCCCAAAAACAATCAGCCCCCCTAGAATAACACCCAGCAAGATGGCCTTGGAAATGTTCACGGGCTCCACGGAGTGGGTGCAGTTGGAACACTCGGAGGAGTTTCCAGGGAGGAAAGCCATGGCTGGTAATGTCCATGTGAGGCTGCTGAACTTCACCCCCTTTCCAGGCAGAAACAGTGACAAGATCAGTTCTTGGAAGGTCCTACAGGGAACATTTGCCTGGCCTTGCTGGGGAAAAGAGTTTTGAAGAACGTCTTAGAATTGCAGCACCAGCAGCAACGAGAAAGATCCAGAAACATATTCGAAAACCTACCTTTGGTCCCAAGCTTTCACCAGTATAGCACAGTTGATACCCACCAGTTCCAAGTCAAATTTAACTCCTTCTGCATTTTCCTTGGGGTGCACAAGTGAGGCTACACAAACCTGAGGCTGTTTATCCCACTTTCCAGGGTTACGTGATGAGAAATATTGGAGCTGCAGGTTAAAATCATTTCTGTCTTTTGGGAAAGGTTCTGTATTTAAGAAAGTAAATATTCCAAAGAGTCTCCAATTTAAGTTTCTCCTGAGAGGAAATCACTGATGTTTTTAATTGCTTGATTCTGCCTTAAAATTCACTTAGAAACCTGAGTGGGCGGAGGTTCCTGCTGTGTCTGCTCAGCAGTTTTGTTTGAGATACCCATCGCTCCCCATCCTCAGGGTCTGGGCTGTCAGTAAGAGCTTTCCATGTGTAGAGCACTCATCAGTCGGGGTCCTGGGCTGCAAATTTAAGCTCATTTACATCAGCTCCTGGCGTGCTCTGAGGGGAAGGGCGGAGTTTGCCGTGTGCACGGGGCTGTGCTCTGCAGATCCTCACCCCCCTGGAGAAGACAAAAACACGAACAATGTGATTCCCAGTAGCAACACTCGCTGCTAGGGTTCCCATATAAGAATAGAGCAGGAGGCTATTTTAGGGAGCTTTCCTCAGGCTGGCTCCAGCCAGTGGAACCAACCTTTTCCAGCCCAGCATTGTTTAACAGCAACTGAGAGATCCGTGTGGGTTTTCCTTCCTGAATTTTCCCTCCTTTATGGGGATAGGCATCAATCCTAATTATCAGCTCACCTGCAGAGACCAGTTCTAGGAGAGACAGAAGCCTGCAGGACACAATTCAGGGCTACACAAACTGTGCAGCAGATTTAGAAGCCCAGAATTTAATCTCAGGTTTCTTTATTAAGTGAGACCTTTCCCCACTGAATTGTTAGTCCAGCTGAGCTGCCCATTCTGAAAATCTCCAGGGAAAAGCAACTCCAAAGCCAAGCAGAAGATGTTGCAAGGAGCAAGTCTCCTTAGTGAGCAACACAACATCTCAGAGAATCTGGAAGCCAAGCTCAGCCTTTGCTGACTAAATATGGAGAAAAGGTACCTCAGATGGAAAAGTGAGGATTAGCCTGGGAACCGAGACCTGGGGGGCACGGAGAGGAGAGCTGCAGGTGGGGGCTGCAAAACCTTTCCCAACACCTCCATGTGGACATAGAATTCCCATCCCAAATATTAATCAGGGGTGAAAAACCACCGCTGACTGTGGCTGCAAAACCCCAGATGAGGAAGGACTCTCTAAGCGTCCTTTGGGATGAGTCCCTCAGATCGCACTTTGAGCAGCAACAACTGTCCCATTTACAAACTTCCATGCTGAACTTTCCTGCAGGCAAAAGCATTTCAAACTCTGAAGCCCCGAAATTCCCAGTTCACAGGCAGGGAGGAGGGGCTGAGGGGGAGAGGGATAGGTATCACACTGTGGGAATTTTACTTCAGCGCACTAAAATGAAATTGGATCTTTTATTTGCTTTCCCGCCAGATGGAACAAATTGAGGAATAATCCCAAGGAAGACAAGGACAGATTATACTACGCACATCCATGCAAAGTGAGTGTTGCATTGAGCGTCTCTGGGCATTATAATTGTGATCACTACAAGGTACAAACTAAGGTCATTATAGGGCTGAAAGAAAATTTAGAAATTATTAATTCGATTTTTAAGCACATGAAGAAAAACTTCCCGGCGAGTCAAGGAGATGCAGCAGAAAGGATTGACAGAGGTTTTCATGCTAAAAACCAAATAATGTCGAGCCTGTGGAGATAGCTGATGTTGGGAAGAGCAGACCCCAGGCTCCTGTGCCTGCCCCACACTCACCTCTTTAGTCTCTAGAAGGCAGCACAGCTCCTCTGAGCATCTGGGAAGGAGATTCTCAGCACAGCAGGCTCGTCTCTTCACGCAGGGATGGGATTCTGTGCCTGGAAATCCTCTGCTTTCCTCCCTTTATTTCCCCCCGGTGCTGGGCAGCTGGCAGTGGGGCTGGCTCCGTGTATGGCGCGGCTGTGAGGGGCTGGCTCCAGGCTCCCCGGAGGGATCCGTGCCGTTCAGGGCTCGGCTCCACACTGGGAAGGAGCAGCAGGAACTTTGCTGCTCTGCTGATGTAGCAGAGCAGTAGCCTGGCCATTACCGTAATTCCCCGCCACTCCCGTATTGCCCAGAAAGAAAGAGCACTCTCAAGTGTGGTTTTAAATCTTTCCCTTTTTCCCCCACTCAAACTCTCAGTTCCTGCAGAGACCAGTGAGTGGAAGGCAGATAACAAGCTCCTGTTTATAAGATAACACGTAATTTTTGGGATATAAAAAGAGGGTTTCCTGCAGGACAAACGGAACAGGGAGATGAAGGCAGGACACACTGCCTGTGGATCCTGCATGGTGGGACAAAGCACAGCTGACTGGAGATGGGGGTTTCTGGTGGAGATTCCTCCAGGAGAATGTGCTGTTGAAGGGAGGTTGGTTTGTCATGTGGCTCTTAATTGCATTAAAAAAAAAAAAAAAAAAA
>VYZQ01063175.1:12040-30871 GCA_013400655.1 Mystacornis crossleyi
TCAGGAGGACTACAAGGATGATGTGAGGTTATGCAGGAAGAAAAGCCAAACTAGAACTTAATCTGGGTACTGCTCTAAAACACAGTGAGAAATGTTTCTATAAATAAATTAGCAATACATTGAAGGTTAAGGGAGACCCTCCATCCTTTATTGGGTATGGGGGAAAATACAGTGTCAAAGGATGATGAAGAGGCTGAGGTACTTAATGTTTTCTTTGCCTCAGTCTTTAAGAGCAAGACCAGTTGTTCTCTGGGTATCCAGCCCCACTGAGCTGGGAGACTGCACCTTGAATCCTGTGTTCAGTTTTGGACCCCTCACTACAAGAAAGACTTTGAGGTGCTGGAGCATATCCAGAGAAAGGCAAGAAAGCTGGTGAAGGGTCTGGAGCAAAAGTCTTTTGAGGAGAAGCTGAGGGGAAAAAGGAGGCTTAGGGCACACCTTACTGTTCAGGTAACAAGCAATAGGACAAGAGGAAACAGTCTCAAGTTGCTCCAGGGGAGATGTAGATTGGATATTAGCTAAAATTTTTTTTCACAAAAGGGGGTTGTCAAGCACTGCAACAGGCTGCCCAGAGAAATGGCTGAGTCACCACCCCTGGAGATATTTAAAAGACTGTGGATGTGACACTTCAGGACATTGTTGAGTGGTGGATATGTCAGTGCTGGGTTAATGTTAGATTCAATAATCTAAGAGGTTTTTTCAAACCTAAAAATTAGGTGATTCTATCAATGGATGGTTAAGAATAAAGGGGTCAGAAATGTTTTTGTTTTCATGATTGAAACAGGAAAATATTTAAAATTCTCCATCCCCATCTGAATTATAAAGTTCTGTGATATTTGACAATCATCTAAGAAATTCAGGTTGAAAATACATGACATATTTCAGTTATGAAGAATAAAACTGAGAAAAATGATGGATGGTTCTTATGTCAAGATCTGGTACAAAAAGAGAGAACAGGAAGAGAGACTAGCTCCTGGCAGTACTGACAATAGCATCCTCTTTACTCATAATGCCTGAATGGGAGCCTTCCATTGTGTGGTGGGCTTTGTACATGTTCACTCTTCCCATATGCAGTCTTCATCAGCTGAACTCAAATTTGTGTTTCGAGATGCTGATCTGAGACCTAGAAAATCACAGGCAGCTGGCCTGAGATACCCATTTGAAGTGGCCAAAATCTTCTCATGAAGGGCAGGCCTTGCTGAATTTTGCTGTTCCCATGGATAAAGACTTAATAAATTGTCTCTGTCTGACTGTGCAGTGAAGACTTTTTGTAAGAGGGGAAGTGCTTTCCTTAATGATGCCAGATATGCAGGTGATGTGGCCAGGACCCTTGAGAACAGCCTGTGCCTAAACCCAGCATCGAGAAGCCCAAATTAGAAGCTTAATCACACAGCCTGCCAATTTAATCAGTGCAGAGAGACAGACGCCTCCAGAGAATGGTATAAATCTTAGTGCAAGCACATCCTAAAAATAGTTGTGAAGAAACCACACCTGAGCCTGCTGTATGTAAGACTGTCTTTTCTGAACTGGACAAAAGGAAATGTAGTGAGGAATTCAAAAACACAAGAAATTAAAATGACAAAAAGTTATTGCATGTGCTGGGAACAAAGTAATAGCATGTTCAGAACATCCCCCCTCCATTTTTATCTCCTCAGTAAATCCACAGATGCATAATATTTGGGGAATTTAAATTTAAAAAGTAAATGGTAACTGCAGAGGGGTATAATACATTTATATATAATAAATGCAAACAAATAAACAAATATTCAGACCAGAACAAAGGAGTAATAATTTACTCTGTTTTGAATTTGAGAAGTAATGAAGTATGACAGCTGTACTAGAAATGGACAAACACCAGAGAATAACTAGGATATACATACACCAAAGATAAGTTCTGTGTGAGGATTTACGTGTGTGTATGCATGTACAATCATTCCTTACTTCCTCACAAGATAATAAGGCAATGAGGTAACTCTGAATACCAAACATACCTAGAGGAAGGCAGACTATAACTGTACATGTGGCTGCAGAACCTTGTAATCTTATGGCCAAGTTTCAGATACCTTATCCAGGAGAAGCGATTCTTTACAGTCACAGGCTTTTGAGTTTCAAGAGGAAGTTTGGATGGATTTCTTTTACATAAAGCCCTTGAAATTTAGCACATTTTTCTTCAATTAAGCGTACAAGAATATTTTTATGTACTAGTAGGGGTGGTAAGGCACTTCAAAGGGAATGAAAGGAAGGTGCAGTGAGCCTCAGGAAATCAATGGTTTCATGTACACAATTTTTGTGTTCTTGCAACATTTCTGTTTCATTTCCAGTCTTAGATTTCTCTTGTTTTGTGCCAGTTAATAAGCTGTTCTCAGTCCATTACCTCTGCGCAGCCTTGGAAAGTAATGTTTTAAATTAGGACAGGAAAGGAGAGAAAGTATAAATGACATCTGGTAGCGCAAATCTTCTGCTAATACAGAGAATCCTTTCAACTAAAAGAAGCACACTGCTTTGATATTTTTGTTCTGAGTGAGGTGTCAAGTCTGTGGCTGACAATAATATAGGAAGTTTCTTAAGGCTTATGTGGCCTTCATAGTATTCAGGGAGTTAAGAGAGAGGAAGAAAAAATGCCATGTCATTAATGATGCATCTGACATTTGTTTATGCATTCCTATGTCCAGTTCACGTGCAGCTAAGCTTAATATTCATTAAATAGCTCTTCATCTATTTCGTTCATTCAATTTTAATGACATATACATGCATATATATTTTTATTATACATAAGGAAATTACATAAACGTCTCATGTTTTATAAATTCTTGAAATTTTAACACCTATAGGAATTTAATAAAGCTGGCTGAAACTGCTCTATTTATCCTGTGTGTTTATGTTTTCCTCCTGAACCTCAGCAGGGTTGCAAAAGCTCTTGAAGTCTCAAGATAAGCAAGGAAACCTTAGGGAGTCAGAAAGAAAGGTGCTACCCTGTTTTCTGCCAAAATTAAGATTTTACATCTTTTTATTGTAATACTGGTCTTCAAAATGGAAAATGATACTGAGGAGGAGCTAATGAATAGCACCTGGACTTTATTTCTACACCAGGAAGATAAGGGTGAGGCAGAACAAATACCATTGCCCTGGAAGAGCACTTTCAGGGCTTATAAAATGAGCACAATCTAAAGCCGGGTGGCATTAGGGTGAGAGCGTAGTGGAGGAAACCCAGCTATTGTGTGGGGATGTGGTGAGCCTGGCCAAGCCCCAGCAAAGCCTTGCCCATTGGTACACAGCCCGGCACCTTGGTTTTGTTCTGTGTCCCTCCTGTTAAAGGTTCAGCCTGTTGTCAAAGGAACTGGCTGTTGTTTAAAGTCCTCATAAGAAGAACCCACTCAGTGGATTCCTTGCCCAGGCACCTGTGACTCCCAAGGACACAGGAAGGCTTTCCTCCAACACAAAAATGGCTCAAGAAAAGGAGGGAGCAAAGCCGGGGCCAAGCTTTCATGAGCCTGAACTGTGTTTCCCTTTTCTATTGGCCCTGTGTTGGGTAGAGTCATTTATATACTCTCTCAGTCGTGTCCTTTCAACCAAATTATCCTAATTTAGTCAGTATTTCCTTGTCAGGAATCTATTTCAAAGCTCTTAGGAAACAATTTCCTATCTTCCATCATTTCTGTCATCCTCTCCTCTACCTTTGTCTGTTATCTTCAGGATGAAATGACAAAAACTACAGGCAGTGTTCAGGAGGATTTTACTAGATTTTCCTTCATTTCTTCTCAATTATTTCTACAGTAGTTCCCCATCTTCTATTTTGCAAATGTTGTGTTGTTTGAGGAACATATCTCATATGATTGATAGATTTTCCTGATTAGCAACAGTACTTATTAGAGTTCATCATGGTATGTTTGTAATTACAGCTACAGGGAAACCATTCCAGTCTGTATGGGTAAACCATTCCAGCTCCCCTAGCATTCTTGGGTCATTCTTGGGTCCCTGGACACAGTCTTCTTTACTGTTTAAACCAATCTTCTTTACATGTTTTAAGACATGGATTAAAATAGCTGATGTACATTGTCTTTGTACATTTATTCTGTAGTAAGGTTATACAGGTTCAATAGAATGCCAATACTCCTTTGGTACCCTGAGGTAATCCCACAGAAAAAGGAAAATTAATTTCCCAGTCCTCTTAAAAACAGTCTGGAGTTTCTTAATACATAGTACCAATGTCTAATCTGTCAGACTCTCATTTGCTAATACAGAAAAAAAGGGACACTGTTATTAGACAGGATTTTGCAATAGGCATCCACGTGGCTAAGCTGGATACTTAGATTTGTGTGTCAAATACAGATCCTGCAATTTAACAGCTCAACACATTGAAGGGTATTTTAGGCTCCTTTGGTAGTTGTCTAGATGTAATTCATTGAACGCCTGGTGTCTTTATCTTTTATTTAGAGTTTCAGTCTGGATATGCATATCTCAGTGATCTGTAATTTGCAAGTCATGAACATTGTCAAATGATATGTGCCTTTTTTTTTTTTTTTTTTTTAAAGGAAGAAGTTGTTTTTCTCTTTATAGACCTTACCTGGGGTTTACTTTGGCTTTATCCAGCGGTCCTGTTTGTGTAGTGGTATCACCTTTAAAGCAAGAACTGAGCATTGCTTTCAACATGGGCTTGTTTCTTGCCTTAGATTTTATGATGAGGTCCAAAATTTTTAAAGTGAAGTGAGGTCCAGGCTATGGAATCAAATGAAGAAACTTTTACAGTGATGTCATGAGGCATGCTTGGAAGATTTCCTTGATGCAGCCCCCTGGGGAATATTGGACTGTCATTATTGCAGGTGCATCAGTGAGCAGATACTAATTCTGCAGTTCTTTTAGTTCCCCTCCAGATGGGAAGAAGAGCAGTGCATCAGTCTGGCACCTCAGGACAAGTTTTACAGGCATTTATAGGGTAATAGGTGCAGACAGCCATCTGCCACAAAGCTTAGGAGGAGTCAGGCACTTAACACCTTGATTTAAAAATACAGACTTAGGCGTATCTGAAAAGCTCAGTAGGTGCCTGTCTCTACATTTTCAAACCTTTAAAAGCCAGCCCTTGGTTGGTGGGGTTCACCCGTATCTGTGCAATGGGGTGGCAACACCTCCCCAGCTCAGAACAGGCCTTTTCAGTCTTTAAACTGGATAGACAGTGGAGCATGACATTGCAATACAAGATCAGCTCTCACAAGGGTCTGACTACAGCAGGTTTTTATCAATGTCTGTTTCCTTCACTAAGATTTGTGAGCAATCACTGACACTTAAACTGAAATTATGAATTTTGTGAAGTTTTTCAAATAATATATAACATTTTCCTTTGTATTTTATGTAAATATATCCACACCTCTTCTGGCAGCTAAGCACAATTCCCCTTACAAAAATCTTTTATAACATAGGAGCATGCACTATTCTTCTTCTCACTAGATGGAGGTCCAGTGCCATTTAAACCACAGCTTTCTTGATTCTTCCTGTTCTTGGTGAGATTGAAATAACTGCTGCTGTGATCGAGACAAAGCTTTACAGTGCATTTGTGTTCTCAATAGAGAACACAGATTAGGGAATGCATATTTGTAAATACCTTAAAGCATACAATATGCTCTGGTAATAAAACATTTAGAAAAGAGAATGTGAAAAGTGCCATAAAGTTGTGAAGATTTAGATGCAGATGTTTAGATGCAATGAAGATTTTATAAACTCCAGTTGTACTGAATTAATTCCTTTTGGCAAAAGCAGAACTGTTTAACAGATCACATCTGCCTGACTGCTGCTGCATTAATCGTGACAGTAAATTGCTGAAACAAATATCAGAACTAAACTGTTTCAATTAGGGAAAGTAAGGGCTGCCATTTATTTTGCTTTTCAATTCTTTTACCAGTCATTCTGTGGTGCCAGTGCATTTAACACTCATCAGTTCCGGTACTGGAACTACAGGCAGTAAGACCTTTCTTGAGTGGTAGTTCCCAATTGCACAAATGACTCCTATTTAATTTCCTCCAATCCTCTTTTCAAGCTTTGCCTTTCACTTCCCAGAAAGTCTGTATTCCTTTTGTTCGCTTTAAACCTCTTTAATACCATGTTAGACTTCTCTGAGAATTATTTCCAAGACAGAAAATATAAAATCAAAATAAATAATCAAACAAGTAGGGATTTGGTTGGTATTGTTACGATACTGTTTTTCAGGCTAACGTGCTGTAAGGTTGGATGGGCCAGTACTTTAGGTGATGGGATAGAGAGGTCCAATTTCTTCCTTTCCTCCAGACATTTTTTATGACAAATCAAATTACTTTGGCTCAAATATACAGATCTTTCTTAGCCTGTCAGTGACAGCAAAGTCTTATTAAATTCTTCTTGTCTACAGCTCTCAGTGTGGGTAGTATCTTCCTGGTGAACACTAGGTGAATTGATGTCCAAACCCAAAGAAATTTCACAAATTTGGAGTCCTTCAGTACTTTTTCTAATGCTCCTGCCTATTCTGGACCTCATTTTTTCAAAAGATGTTTCAATCTCATCTACGCAGAGAGTCCTGGTTCTTGTGAATTCCCCCATCTATGGTGGGACTTAGATGCGTAAACATAGGTGCCAAGCGCCGGTGGAGATGCCCTTGGTTACCAAGTCATCAGTGTGGAGCAGATACAGCACAGTAGGTTTGGAGATGTGTGTCTTCCTGGAGTGGCATTTGGAGACAAGGTGGGGTACCCTAACACATTTAAATGCACACTGTCTGCCCCAGTATGGGCACTTAAATTGCTCAGCTTTGCAGAACAAAGAAATCGAGGACCTTGATGATGAAGAATCTCTTTAAGCACCTGGCATCTGAAATTTTACTGCAACAGTGCTAAATGGTTTTTCAGTCATCTCCCTTGGTGGAGGTAACTTTAGCGAGTATCTTATGTGTAAACCAGGAGCCTCTGTACTTCACAGAGATGAAAATAAATAACTTGCAGTTTATGAGGTGCTGAACTACCAAAGAAATGTTGGCTGAGTAAATATTGTCATTAAAACAACCTAGGTAGGCAGCTCCACATTTCTATGCAAAACATTTCAACCCCACGGAGTCCCGTGGGGCCTGCAACAGACTCAGCACTCACTGCAAGTCAGGGCTCAAGTTATGAGCAGTGAAAAGCTTGTTTACTTTAGAAATTAATCAACATTTCATTTTTCTACATTTGGGATGGGTAAAAAACCAATAATAATAAAACAGAACATGAATGTTTCAACTTACAATCCTTTTAGACCTGAATTCCTAAAAAAAAAAAAAAGAAAAAAAAAGACTGTTACATAATTTTCACATTGATCCATTTGCCAAGTCCCTTCCCCCTGTTATTTTTGATGTTGGATAGTTTTAACCAGCTTTGAAAAACGGTAGAGTACTCAAAGATGTTTTCCTACTAGCCCAATGGAAACAAATATCAGAATAAAGGAGAAATTTGTGACTCCTCTGAGGAAGGCACAGCTCAGTCACTGTATTCCTCTTTCATAGCAACCTCCTGGCTAATAAGGTATGCACAAAGCAGGTTGGCCTATCCACATGGACCCTGCTCCAGATGAGTCATATTAACCAGTATCTGTTTCCCAGAGCATGTGGATGAGCTGGGATGAGAAGCAGGACAGGAGTAAGAGACACAATACAGATTGATGTTTCCAGGCCTCTTCTGTCTCTCTGTTCCTGCAGCATTTTCTTTTGTTATCACTTCAGCAATTACTCTCATGTTTACTCATAAATTTTCTCTCTCTCTGATTACACTGTATTTACTTATAAACAGTGAATGTTTACAATGATTTAAACTGTAACTCTACCCTCAAAAACGCAGATGATGCAGCAACTACAGTCAAGGTATATTAGTTTTTATAACCCATTTCCAGTTGCGAAGGTTTTTTTCAAAATTTTCCTGAACCCATTATGTCCTTTGTCCAGATTTATAATTTAGCCAATGAATATGAATTATAACATTGTTTTTATTAAATAAATTAATAATATCTTGCCAGCCATTAATTAAAAATAATAAAAATTTATGCAAATCAAAGCCTTGTCTGTGTTTGACTCAAGGAATCACTCAAACATGAAAACTATTAAGTGGGGTAACACATTATTAGGATTAATATTAAAAGGACCACTTCAAACAAAAGTTAAAAAAAAAATTCTGTGTGGTGGAGCAAATGCTGATTACTCCAAATATGAGATTAAAAGATTATTAATTTTAAAGATAAATTTTCAAAATCTCTTTAGAATATGCACCTTATCTGAGCTGTCCAAAAATTATTAGAACTATCTGAAAACTCAGATAAAATGCATGATTAAAAAAGGGAATTATTTCATCAAAGGCCATCTGAGATTAAATACACCCACCTCCATGAAACAAAACCTATATATAGAGTTAATAACAGCAACCTTAAAAGGGTTTTTTTTTACACCAGCAGAAGTCATTGCAGAGTACACATGTGGAACTTACATCACCATCTTCTACTGAGATATGAAGGCCAACAGAAAAAAACAAGGATGTAGCTCATATTGCTGGAAAGCAAATGAATTTTCTTTCTGGCTTTTTAATGACGAAGTCCATCAAGAGTGTTATAAAGCTAGAGGGAATTGCCAGAACAGTGAGTGGAATCCAGTCCTGAAATCCACACAGTAATAATGGAGAAAAGGGAGATGTTTTTCTTCAGATATAGAGTGCTACTTTTTTGGCATAATCTGTGTCACATAAAGGGGAAATCTAGAGTGTGGTCCCTAGTCTCAGGCAGTTTTGGAATCCTGGTATTGGAATATCCTTTAGCACACTCTTTGAAAGACTAAATTCTCTTCATTGAACATTGTACATTTAAAGGGATAAAAGAATGAAAGAAGAAAAATTATTGGGGCTTTAACATATAAAAATTATTATGCAGTCAAGTAAAACTCCATATCCTGTGCTCCTTCAAACACCTACCAAGGAAATACTAAAGCTGGAAACCCAGAAAAATTCGGCATTCAGATCTCCCTCATGCCTTTTATAATGTGATGAGAGTTATAGTTAAAAACTATGAAACACTTCATTTAAAAAAAAAAGAAGCTATATGATTTACATTCAAAGAATGTTTTCATTATACATTCTGTCATGCTGCTTCCTACTCTTCTTCAGTTCACTTTAGGCTAGAATTGTTTAATTTTCTCTATTGACACAGAAAGAGAGCTAGCCTGTCAATGAATGTGCAAGGTGAATCTCCAGGGAAGCAAATGCAATCATGGTGAGTAACACTGGTTTATTTTATTTGTAATTAATATGAAGGTTTATAATGCCAAAGGACTGCACTACAGTTGTGTAAAGATTGAGTGTGAACGATGAAAGAAGTAGAACATATAGCTGAATTATATTCTGAGCCTTTGTTTTTCCCCAGTTGCTACAGTAATATTTAGCACCTTTGTTAGTTATTCCAGCATGCTATGTCCCTGGGGGATTTGTCAATTCATGAAGACTGAGAATGCTGAGTCTGCCTTGGATCTGGAGATAGATCTCATTAACTCTGAGGATTAGACACAATATCTAATGCTGGCACAGGTAGTCAGCCCACAAACATGGAGAGGAATCCCAGGATGCTTTTAATGAGGCCACCCAGCCTGGATATTGGATTGCTCTCGGAACTCCAAAGACAAGTGGTTGTGAGGCTGGTGGGTGACTGCTGAAGCTGCCACCCTCATAATAGCTGTTCATTTGTAAGCCCAGACAAACCAGCTCAAAGCCTCCTACAACTCAAGGGGAGTTGCCTTGATACTCAGAGGACAACAGAAAACCTAAGTACCAAAAAGTTGCACTTTGGTACCTGACGCTGTTTGCCCTGTTGTGCCCTCGTGCAGAGGGGATGCAATGTCCTTCCCGCAGACATCTCTGTTCAGGAATCGTCCGCAGCGGGGACCAGGCGCAAGCTGGTCGCGCTCTGCTGGTTCCTCATGAGAGGGAGCACGCTCAGGAGGCTCCGTGTGCTAGCCCACGTCACCCGGAGGCAAAGAAGCAGGAAGGGCCTCTGGTGTGGGTTCCAGCAGGTTTCATTGTCTGAAGGCTCCAGGGACCAAGACGGGGACAAATGGGGGTTTGCAGGGGTTCTTATACAGGGGTGGATCAGGGCGGAGAGAAGGAGAATAACCAATGGGGTACATGACAGGGGGAGGATACAACATTTTGTTAACCAATGGGAATAACAGGGAGGCAGGAGTTACAGCAGGGAGCCAATAAAGAACCGAGAAACAAAGAATTTTCCAGACCGGTGGGAGGCGACTTGAACAAGGGTGCCACTCAGTGGGATGTGGCTTAGACCTCTGTGCTGCCCACGGAACCGCCCTTGGATCCGCCCTGGGACCTGCTGTCCTGGGCGGGGACATCCACCCACTGGATGGCTGTCCTGATTGATGTTCCACAGCCTAAAGGTGGGCTGGGCCACCACAGCAGGTAGCAAGTCAAGTCTTTGGGCCGTTTTTGCTCTCATGAGTGTAATTTGCAGAGGAATTAAAAAGGAGGAGCTCTTTGCAGCTGTTGGTCCTTCCCTTCTGTCTTTTCATTGTCAACTAAACTGTCAGTGTTTCCATGCCCTTCTGGGAGGGAGGAGAGAAATGGCAAGCAGCACTGCCACAATTCTCCATTTTCTTACCTTGATTGAGGTGTATATTTTTCTTTAATAACCAATTTTGTAATTGATTTAGTGAGAATATCAGATATTTTACAAAAGAGAAGACATATTTCAGTTTGTCTGTGCTATAGACAAGCGTCCTCCCAACTGGAATCAAACTACTGGAGACTGAAAGCTGAATAGTAACAAAAGCCACAGTAGCAACAAAAAGATGTTTTAGTTCTTCCTGTTGCTTTTAACTCTTTTTAATCTCATGGCTGAGGTCCTAAAATTTTTGACTCTACGACACTGACCATAATTCATAGATTTATATTTTTTTAACTTCCTTGGCAAATTACAGGAAGATCAGTGAGGGAAAAGGCATTTTGAAACCTCTGCTGTCAGAGCTGGCTGCAGTTCACTCCTTCCCCAAAAAACTTTCATCTGCTTTTAAAATTACTTGTGTGTGTGCACAAACCTGCCTGGAGTCCTAGTAAATTTCTTGAGAAAAGCTGATGTGTGGGGAAGTAGAACCCCATAATCAGATACAGTAATTAAGCACTCACAACACTGAACTTGAAAAGCAATGCGCCTTTACAAATCAGCTTCCAAAACGTGATTTCTTGTAGCACAGCCTGTTTAAAAGAGAAACCCAGTTTGGCAACTGAATGCTTCACATGTGTTGGATTCAGCTAACTCTGAAGATTATTAACACCCTTTTGTAAGCTGGGTTCTACGTGGCTTGGAGAGCACTGCAAGATGCAGGAGGAATGAGGGATGGTTAGTTATGGAAAGATATAGGAAGCTTATGGAAAGAGATAGGAAGCTTAAGAACACCTGGACCAATTCAGCTGAGACTGGAGGAAAATGTAGGAGAAGGGACAGAGAATTTTGTGGATAATCAGAGCTGTCAAGGCTTTTGGATTAAAGTGTCCAGTGTAGTCTGCTGCATTTGGTATAATTGAGCTGTACTGCTCTTCAATTTGTCTGAAGGTTTTAGGAAGCCCATATATTCTGGGAGGGTGTGCATTTGTTCAGTAGAGCTGAATAAGCTACAGAATATGTTGTTTGACTGAAGTGAGATTTTATGTGCTACTTAGACCTCTCCCTAGAATAGTGGTGACAGCGAAAGCCTCATTTTTTTTCCCCAACTAATAATGTTTGGAAATGGGTTGTAATGATATTATCCCCACTCCAGAATTAGAATCCAGTTAAGAAACTTGGAAACACTTACTCATAGGAACAAATGTTCTCATATAGAAAAGGACATGAAGAATTATTTTTCATTTTATTTCAGGTGTATTTGAAATATATTTTTATTATAGCATTTTGTTGCATCTTTTATTAGGATCTTTATAATAGAACTCCTTTATTAAATTAGGAGAAATGTCATTGTAGGTTAAAAGGTACAATTCTTTGATTAAGTGGCTTGAAAATGGTTTTCATTAATTTTAATGTGAACTGAACATCAATTACTTCTGCAAGTCTTGCCTGAAGTTTGGTTATTCTTGTCTTACACATTTTCTCCTTGATTGTATTAAGCTTACTTTACAATTTTCAGACCATAGTCACCATTTTCCAATTGCTATTAGTCTTTTATTGTAACAATTATCTGATATTTTGTTTACTTTTTTGTTGTTTTTCTGCATGCTGGAAAAGACCTCATTACATGAGACTTTGAAGGGGAAAAACAGATCTCAGATTTTAAGATAAATATACTATTGCAATACAACAGGTTTTTTTCTTTACTTAACCTTTCCTCTTCTTGATGACAATGCCAGATTTCTAGATACCAAATTATAGGATGTATTGGATCTAGAAAAGGCATTTTATTGTATTAGGAATAAAGTGACAGCTTTCAGCTAGAGCATGCTCTATTGCCTGCTTTAGAGCTTTTCTGCTTTTTTTTTCAAGACATCTGGGCTATTGGTTTAATGAGAGAGACACTGGACTTAACTGTCCTAGCAAACACAGGATTAACCACAGGACTTGTATTTTGGTGATGATGTAGTCGACTTCCCTTTAGTGAGTACTCAGGTCCAATGAGAATCCACTTTTCTCATCCACTTCTCCAGTATACTGTGTTTTCTTGTATAGGTACTTCTTAGTGTTAGTTCCACCATCCCCCAGCCCTCAGATGTTTATTTCTCTGCAGTTTTACATGGGGTATAGCTATGGGTCCAGGCTGTGGTTTAAGCAGTAGGATCCAGCCAGACAATGGGAATTTTCTTTTGCTTTAGTAAATACATGGGTTTGTTTACTCAATACCACATAAACTGCATCCAAGCAAAACTTAATTAGATTCTCTGCCAGGAAAAAACTATGAGAAGAGAGGACTGGAGAACAGCTGTTTTTGTCATCTGCTTCAGTCCTCAGACCTACAAAGGTAAGACAAGTGTGATTGGCTTATTTCCACCAAGAGAGTAAATAGGTGAGCAAGCATAGGTCTTTCACTCAGGTTATCTTACCTGGTAAAACAGGAGGGAAAAGAAGCCTATTTGCTGGTAAGCCAAATTAGATCCAGCTCATGTGCTGGATCTAAATCCCTTGTGATGTTATTTTATCAAAAGATTTCTTACCACAGAATTTCTCTCATGTCTAGGACATTTATTTTTAAAATAAAATGTCTTAACACAAATATTTTTACTAAATAGGTTTCTATTGTTTGGGGTGTTGTTGTTATTGTTGTTGTTGTTGTTCATACAGGCCTAAGATGCATTGCATTCTGGGGTGCTTTTTTCTTGCTACTTCTATTTTACATATTTTTACTACATTTAGATCTCAGTAACTATTTAAAAGAGCTGTTCATGTTTCAAACCTCCCTTTCCTCTTCTTCCCCAAAACTTAAAATGGCAGCTTCCACTCTGACTTGCTTTTTCCATGGGTACACATTGTTACTGCCACCCCCTGCATGGATAGCTGTCATTTGGTTCTTGGAATGTTGTACTGATCAGGTTTGTGATGTTGTGTGAGCCAGAGGATCACCACCTGAGAGCCAGGTGGGATTTGTCTCAAAGGCAGTTTGTCACCTGTGAAATGCTACAGCTTTCTGTCCCATTCTAATTTACCATTACCTCACACATGAGTAGTCTTTGTCACCCAAAGGAAGACATTGTATGCTGAGCTTGCTTCAGCTAGTTCCTCCACCACAGTAGAAAGGAAATGGCTAAACTGAGGAGAAGCCGTACGAGGAGGCCAAGGGCAGTTGGTCTGTTCAGCCTGGAGAAGAGGAGACTGAGGGGAGACATCATTATAGTTTTCAAAATCCTCATATCGGGAAGAGGAGGGGCAGGCACTGATCTCTTCTCTGTGGTGACCAGCGACAGGACCTGAGGGAATGACCTGAAGTTCTGTCAGGGGAGGTTTAGGTTGGATATCAGGAAAAGCTTCTTCTCCCAGAGGGTGGTTGGGCACTGGAACAGGCTCCCCAGGGAAGTGGTCACAGCACCAAGCCTGACAGAGTCCAAGAAGCATTTGGACAATGCTCTCAGCCACGTGGTGTGACCCTTGGGGATGGTGCTGTGCAGGACAAGGAGCTGGACTTTGATAATTCCTGTGAGCCCCGTTTGATAATCCCTGTGGGCCCCATTCAAATCAGGATATTCTCAGATTCCATGAACTATTTTTTCCTTTTACAAATTTTTTTATTACTCCAGAATTAGCATTATTAAGTGCTGTTCAGCAATGAGAAAATGAGTGGTTTAAACTCCATAATTTCTGGTGCAGTGGTGTGAGTGCAATATTGACATTCTGGGCTGGTGCAGAAGATCAGCCTCCAAGGCTGGCAGAGCTGCAAGGCAAACGTCTCGTATTGACAGACTGGCTACAACTGAGATTACCCTGAGGATGACAGCTGAGAACATCCAACGTAAACATGCTACAGTGGTCCAAAGTTATTAATTTTGTAGCTTGCCCCATTCTTCAGTCAATCCTATTGTATTTCCATCCCATTTTGGTTTTTACAAGCAGCCTCTTGACTGAAGTTTAAGCCTTTGGTAATGAATTAATTTCTCCCACGTGTTTGTACAACTGACTCACTCTACAGTGAGGTTTTATATTACTCTGCAATGTGACAAATATGTTAATGTATGCAGAACAATGATTCTAGTTCTGGCAGATATTTTCTGTGCTCACATAGTCAATAAAGACAATTTTTTTCATGCTACAAACTACTCTGATATGACTACAATGCTATGGCTCACTGAACTTGCTTTAAATTGACTCTCAGACTACTGATCAGATTATCAAAACCCAAAGACCTGCTCCCTTTGCTTTCCTGTAGCAGAAATTTAAGAAGGCAAAATACCATTAAGTTCAATGAGGCATGATTAACACTCAAACACACAGAAGTGAGAAGTCCATAAAAATGTGATCTTGCACTTAGTTATTATGTCTCACGGGTTTTTAGGTGGTTTGTAGAAAATTATTTGTGAGGCAGAAACTGGACATCTTTCAGCTTTTCTAAAAAAATCTCTAGTTGATATTCTATTTCACAGCCAAATGCTGTATTCACATATAGTGGTAGTATAACAGTTGCTGAGATTTTCTATTTATGGCCATATATGTTTATCATGCCAAGCATAATTTATATCCTTGACTTTTGCGTATTTAAGACAAAATCAAGTTGACAATGGAAAAAAAAACTCAATCAAATTGTGTTTCTATGTTGGTAGAATAGCCCTCGAGGAGACAGAATGTTCCCAGAAGATGCTAAAACAAACATGCAAACAGAATTCTAAAATAGGACCAAGGCAAGAGTTCAAGTGCTTTATTTTCTTTCTGAGACAGGCAGCTTAACTGTTTGCTCCAAAGATACAGATCAAATAAATCCAGAAAGTTACATTGCCTTGCTGAATCACTGTCTGAAAAGTTATTTTAAAGATGTTGGAACACAAGCTTGATGTCCCATTCAGGGTAAGGTTTTCACTGTATGGATGAAAGGCAAGGAAAACCCCTATACATCAGTAGATATTAGCTAGAAAATTTTAACCATGGAAGAAAGGAATTTCCCATATTAATGGGCACCAAATGGCATCACTTCAGCTTTATCAAAGGTGTTAAGGAAATTTTTACTATAAAAGGGTGCAAATATGGTTGCATATTTGTTGTCTGATGTTTGTCTGATGTTGTCTGATTTAGCTTTGCAGCAGTGCCTCTTGAAAACAGGAGCTCTATATCGTGCATATGTGTATATATATGTGCATGAAAGGGTTTTGCAGATTTTTCCATGCTGTTTCAAGTGTCTTAATTTCTAGTGTCTATTTCAGAAATAAGAATGGTGTAGAGACCTATTCATTCCAGATTAGCATGGTCTTTCTTGTACTGGGAAGCCCAAAACTGGGCACAGGGCTGTGGATACAGCACCACCAGTGCTGAAGTGAGGGCAAACATCGCATCCCTTGACCTGCTAGCAGTAGTGTTCCGAATGCAGGCCAAGATGTGCTTGGCCTCCTATTCTGCGAGCCTATATTGGTGGCTTATGTTCAGCATGATATTTACCAGGCCCCCAGATCTTTTTCTACAAACCACAGTTTGGATTCCAACCTGTATTGGTGCATGGGGTTGTTCTGGTCTATTCTGCATTCCCATTGTTTGAGTTCATCAGGTTCCTGTTGGCCCACATCCCAGCTCCTATGGGCTCTCTGAATGGTAATACAGCCCTCCAGCATGGGAATTACTTCCTACAACTGGATGTGGCCCAGTGCTTCCTGGGGTACTTTCTCTCCTGTTACTTGGGTCATTAACAATGTTAAGCAATATCAGTTCTAGTAAGTGTCTCAAAATGTGTCTACATGGTTAAATGAACTGTATTTTTACGTGTTGCTTTATTCCCACTGTGCTTCTAAAGCTTTTGGTTTTGTTTATCTTGCTTGCTGAGTTTTTTATGAAGGTGAGACTTTGGTTTCACCACAGAATAAAGAATTGCAGTTATGTGCCCATTTTCCCCTGCTTCCCAACTGCCCATGACTATAAATACCTCAATCATTTTATTTAGCTGCTATTCTGTACCTTAAAATATGATTAATGTTTCTAAAGCACTGTGAAATGCTGTGGTGAAAAACTGCCAAATATCATTAAATAAAAATTTGTGCTTCTGGAATCTAAAAATAGAAGCCTAATGTTTCAGATATGAAAAAAAGTAAAACCAGAGTTAAATAATTTTATGAATGTAACTCCAATTATAAATGCATCAATGTTGGAAAAGCCTCCATCTTCTCTCTTTTGATTGTCTTAATAAGCATTTTCCCTCCTATCCTGGGTGTTAAACTGCTTGGTCCTGATGATCTTCAAAAACAACCCCAGACCAGCTAGCCAATACTGACAGGCCTAATGTAGAAATTCTCTTGATCTTGAGTAGCTCTCATCATAGGGCCATAAATCTGTAGCTTTTGAAGACAGTCTCAAACTGTATTTTTTCCTTTACAAGCAGAGCACATAGCTAGATCTTGACAGACTGTCAGTGAGAGATCATCACTGAAGAGGAGATGTACTCCTAATCAGTATTAGCAAGACCTTACTGCCAGGCAAATCCAGAGCTCCTGACTTAGGACAGATTTATCTTTGATTTTGTCATAAGAGATGGCGAATGTTACCGAGTATTATTGACACCTATGATGAACCACTGGCTCGATTGACGGTTGGTAAGGAAGTGAGAAAAACTGTAGTTTTTGTCCTTCGCACAATGCCGTGCAGGAAACCTGTCGTGCAGGGAACTGGCATTGCACTGGCATTACAGATGGTCTTGGGGTGATGGACCTTCTCTGACAGGCTTTTTGCCAAGGGTCACGTAGCAATTGCATTTCACAAAAGGTGACTTTCAACCAAATGAAGAAATGGCAAAAGTATGTCACATTGAACTTCTTGTTTCCAAGGAAGTGGAGTGTGTTTTATGGTGAACATAATGATGAACTTAGTGAGAGTTTCTTGCTGTTGTCTGGGTTTAAATGGTGGACTCTATGAAAAGCCCTTTGTGACGAGTACTGTAGCTGACCTGACTGACACATGAATGACAGATTCCTGTGGTGAGAAAGAAAAGTACTGCACTGCAGGTGATGTTTAACCAATTCTGATAGACCATCCTTTCAACGGCTTTCTTTAGAAAGTTTTGCATTTGTAAAGAATAATGGCAAATGAGCTGCATTTCTGCTTCTTCATGCTGAAAGTTGAGTTTCCGGTCATTCCAGAGGGCTGAGCGTAAAAGGCACTTGCTCTGGTTTTTCATTAAACAGCCAGAACTGGCACCTCTCTTTCATGACCTGACAGCACAGGCTTTTGAGTTCACTGGAGAATGCACTCTGGAAGGCTTTTCAGCACCAGTCTGATGTGATGGACAGTGGGGGGCTGCTGTGTGAGCTTCATCTGACCAGGTCAGGGTGGGTGTGCTTATCTCTGAGCCATCTCGTGTGGCTGGCACATGCTGTGTGACAGACTACATCTGTCACCGCAGTGGTAAATAATTTATCATAGACTCGTTTGAACACAGTAGAGGGTGGATTGCAAAGGTGGATTAGAAGTAGCCTTTTTTAGCTGTCCTACTAACATTCACACTTCTCTGTGTGCTGTGTAACGGCAGAGAAGCTGTGCAAGCTGCTTGTGTCCTGACGAGCCTTTCTTATTGCAGTGAGGTAAGGCAGGCTTATTGCTATCTGACTGAGATCTTCCATATGAGAATGAAGAAACCAGCTCTTCTAAATTGTGTGAGAGCAAACCCTGGGTTTTTCCATGTCACATAGGACTGGGTTTGTAACTGTGAGTGTGGTCATAAGGTAGGGTAGCCAAACTGTCTTTAAAATTTTGTCATATTTGCACTGGACAAGACTGAAAAAAATTGAAGAACTTGCTTTTCATAGATTCAGTAGAACAAAGAAAACTCCCTTCTTTGTTTATGAAGGCTATGGGACAAGTGAGAAATAAATATGCACACACATTTACCTGTTTCTCCAGTTAACAAGATAAGGAAATCTGTGTGGTAACACAAAATGTTTTCATCAAGTGAAAATAATCTCAGCTAGCATGGATTTTAATAATAGACTTTTACACAGACTCTACTATATGTGGCCTAAGTGATGAAAATACTAAGTATGCAGAAAATATATAAATTATTTATAAGGAGAAACACATTTAAAATTGTCATGGCATTTTATTAACTTTTCACCCAGGTAGGGACTGTTGTGATAATGCAATAGACTTGCTTGTTTGTTTGTTTTTCTTTTTTTTTTTTTTTTTTTTTTTTTC
>VYZQ01063176.1:0-20189 GCA_013400655.1 Mystacornis crossleyi
CCAAAACCTGGCCACACAAAGCCAATACAGAGTCCCACCAAGTTAACAATGACATCTCAAATTGATGCCATGAAACAAAGCATTCTTAATTAATTTTCCAGGAAGGCACAAGATATTTGGGGAAGTGCACTCACACAGTAACTGATGTCCATAGATGTACATTTCCTTGCCCTGGCTTAATCTCTACCACCCTTGGTTCCAGGAGACCCACTTCTACCCATCTCTGAATTAACAAGTTGTTTTATTTGATGCACCTTTCTCCCTCCCCACCTCCTTCTCTATGTAGTTATCAGCTTCTATTTGCTGTAAACCCACTTCTTATTCCTGGGGTAAGAATTCCTGAGGTTAAAGCATTCTTTCTTATTTCAAGTCCTGGGAAGAGTAAACACTCCTGGACAGGATGAAGCCAGGCATATGGGTTTGAGTTTTTTTCCTCATTCTCCTATTTTTCCTTAGGGAATAATATTTTCCCCATTGTTACATCTCCCATGTAATTTTCCTTTACTGCCCTCTTCTGATTTAGCACTTGGATATTAGGCAGGTTAATAGTGAATAGATAACCTGCAAGTTGTCCAGTATTGTAAATATATTGTAAATACCACTGGCGCTTGCTTCAGTCTGCCCATCAACGATGCTCACCATTATATCTTCAATGATAGCATACACATAAAACACCACCAAGGCTGTTAGACAAAAGAATACCCAAGTAGAGTGGATAAATCAGAAGAATTTAAACAATATAAGCAGGAACTTCCATACCTTGTACAAACTTCCATTACTGCCAGCAATACATTTTGAGATGATGTCATAACGCATACATCACAAATACCCAGATAAGCAAGGCTTGTAGCAATCTTCCTCCCAAACAGCCAGGCAGCAGATATATTTGAATATCTTTTTGACAGTACTTGGGCTGGAGGACAAAACAACATTTTTTCCAGCCTCATCAAAAAGCAATTGACTTTTAAGCACAGGGTTTCATTCACAGCTGTTTATTTAGGGGACTTTACTGGGTTTAGTATTTTGCCATTTCACATTGATACAAACAACTTATTCTATGTATATTTCAATTTTTTTCTTTGCTCATTATGAAACTAAATAGCCTGGTATGAAATTCAAAATTACATGCTTTTATTTCTGTGTAAACAGCGTTTCCCAATAAAGTAACCTGTAATACAGTTATGGAAGGAAATTATTTCAGAAATGGTAATTCTCTGTTGAATTTGTCTGCTTCCTTTACAGATTGAGTTACCAAATCTTTATGGAAAAATGTTAGTCTTTACTACATTTTGCTTTCGCAAGTCATGTGTACACTCCTGGGAGCCTAAACTGGGGGTCTTTGTCAATCACTGGATTTCAAGAATCTCACTGAAACTCATTAACTGTGTCCCCAGTTCAGAAATGCTGCTGCTGGTCATTCACAAGCTATAGAGAAGCTCAGTCTTCATTTGCAGGATACATTTGCTGAGCTGGTGTCTCACAAAGCAACACATCTGACACGGGACCAACAGGCAGGGTTCTGGAGCCCCCAGTCCCCACTTTTACAACCTTGTCTCAGTTTAGAGCTGCAGAGTCCTAACAGCACTTTTGGCCAGCGGTTTCTTGAGTACACAGCAAGTTGGTAACATCCATTGGTTTGGATCACAAGAGCCAGGCTGAATGAAGGCTAACCCACACGGAAACAGTGAGCTTGGGACTTGAGAGTTGGGAATTCTTATCAGACCAGCTGGATTTCCGGGAGGGGATTGTCTGAAGTCAGCCCAGACAGACAAACAGGAGATCCTTCTCCAGACACTCTTTAAAGCAGCTGCTATAACCTTGCTGAACCAGATCTAATCCGGGCAGGTGAGACTCACCTTCTAATCACTCAGTCATAAAAAAGCCTTTGTGGCCCCATGTGAGAAACTCTCCTGTGAGAGGAGGACAGGCAAAGGAAGAGGCACTGAACAGCACATGCATGTGGCCCTAAAGAAGCTGGAAGGCCCTAACTACACCCTCACATCGGGTGACTGTGTAATCACCCTGGGCTGTGACCTCTTGCTCCTGGCATTTGGCCCTGGCACTGCCAGGCAGCTGCACTGAGCCACAGCAATGATCTAAGCCGAACCACAGGTAGGGATGTAATCGCACACACCCCGCTGCCACCCTGAAAAAACTCCTACACTGGAGGCTGGAGTGTTTCCAGGGCCCCAGGCAGTGTCTTGCTGACAATAATTCTCGTGTTTAGAAACCACTCTCCTTTAATAGCCAAGTTAAGATTGTGTGTATTATTCTTACAGCTTTCACTCTCTGACTTTTTAATGGCTTGGCTATTAAAACCGATGGAGTTTAAATGCAACAAAGGTAGAGCTTAAAAAAGAATCCCCAAAGCCCTGCTATGGGTAGGTGGTAATGGCTGAGTTAAAAGAGGTGGTATTTCTCAGAAAAGATTGCTCAGAGGGAAATTAGGACATTCTGGAAACCTGAACTGTCCATTAAAGAGAAGGTCCTGGCAGTGGGAGTGAAGTGTGACAAGACAGACAGTGGCTGAGTGAGGTTCATGGAGCCCGTGGGATAAACTGAACAGAGACAGAAAGGATTGTAGGAGAGTATGAGAAAAATGTAAGAAATTAGGTAAAAGTTAGAATGAGGCACATAGACAAATATGGGAATATTCTCTAGAAAACGTTTCAAAGTTCAAAGGTGTGTCTTTGATCAGGACTGATATGGACAGAGTATCATAGAATCCAAGATTAAGACAAAAATGTTTTTATTTATAGGTAAAAGTAGAGAGAAAAGATATGCATTTTGGACCAAAGAGAGCTTAGGAGTACTAAAAACCTGAAATTAACTCTGAAGAACTGTAAGTATTGGTTGTAAGTACAGAACTAAGAAAAGGTCAGGTACGACTATAGGCCTTGTTTCCATAACAGAAGACCAAGCTCTCAGAGTAGAATCCCTTCATATTTAAGGAGCCCAGCTGTGAACATCCCCAGAAAGGGATTCATCAGCTTATGTACAGTCAATTTCAGGTCTCTAGAGCAAGAGCTATACCATGCCATAGGGGTGAAGGTGTTTCCAAATAAGCTTTAGCACCTGAGGAGGCCTGGAATGACACTTTCATGGCTGCAGGGATGCTGTGGAAGTACTAACCGGTATTTTGGCAGAGGTAGAGTGCACTTACAGAGTACAGTTCACACTGCAGAGCAGCAAATGGCTAAGCAGACACATGCCCAAGTCTTCTCCTCCACTTAACATCTCTTTCTTTCTTCACCCTGGTGGAGTCTGAGCAAACTCCACTGCCTTTGGAGCACAGCAGTGGAGCATGATCAGCTGTGGCAGGAGAGCAAAGGGGTCCCAGCTCAGTTGCCGTGGTGCAGCTGCCAGCTGAGTGCTCCTGCCTGGGAAGCTGTAAGGCTGGTACATCCTCAGCAGAAGTCCCTCCATGCTGGATAATACAGCAGAAGATAGGAACCAGTTGTTTTTCATGAGAAATGAAAAAAAAAACAGGCTATAGATATGGACTGAAGAGCTACAGCAAGCTACTTCAATGCAACTCTTTAATTGATCTGTGTTATAAAAAAAAGCTATTCCTCATTAGGAGAAAAATGTCAACTCTTCAAGGTTCTGCTGAAACATAGTTCTTTCATGGGGGCGAGGTGACTACTTTTAATACGGTGTTAAAGTAACAGCAGGGTGGGGGGAAAGGTTTCTGTAACACCTGGGTCAGGAAACTCGTGGTTATTTATGCCCGGTTACACTCAGCTAGAGCCAGCCCGGGCAGCCACTTCTGCCACTAACCTGAGGTGCTGATGAGTTTTACACAACCAAGAGAACTCAGGTCACCACACAGGTCCCCTTAGGTTTGTATTCTGCCTGCCCAGCACCCATGACATGTGAATCTCTTTCTGAAGGGAATATATGCTAAAAAATCACATCTGTGCTGCTTAATTCTTGCCTCCGTTCCAATTACATCAGAAAGTGAAAACTGTCTTCCAGGAGATTTATGGCCTTTACTTCACATTGCATCAAGCCCATCAAAATTTAAAATCAATTGACAAGACACAGCTCGTGAGACTTCTTAGTTTGTGGACATCCACACTACTAGGGAAATGGGAAAGACAAACTCAGCAGTACAAAAGGACAAGACAATGAGCTCAGACACACCTGAGGCACGTCTGCAGGGTGGAAAACCCAGCCACTAAAACAGATAGGAAGAAAACAAAGATGGAGACAGGAGCCTCCGTGGCTCTGTCAGATAACCCGCTATTTCTGTAAATGATTATTTATTTTAAATGGAAACATTTCTGACCTCTGGTTTGCTGAGATAGCTACAGCCATGGGCACAGTGCATCAACAAAACCACTTTGTTCTGATCCTTGTTCTGGTGTTTATAAGGCAGTTGAGGATTTCTGGTTATTAATAATTTGGCCATAACTGTATTTCCTTTCTTTTATGAAGTAGTTTAGTGAGGGAGATTTACCTTGGCGTAAGAGATGGGCAGATGGCAGGGCTATATAGGTCATGTGCTCCTCAGCTCTGATAAAGGAACTACTGTGCCTATACACTGACTGTCTCCTGCTGACTAAGACTGAAAAGAGCCATAAAAACATTCCTTACAAACAGAAATACTTGAATCTAAGGATAAACACACCACCTAAACTAATTATTATGGTCAATTTTATATACCCCCTGTGAAAATAAATTCCCTGATTAAAAAGAATGAAGAATCTGACTATCCAAAATAGGAAAGTGGCACAATCTGCTGTTTTTTTGTTCATATTGATTCTTCTAATTAGCACCTTTGACATCCATATGGGTAGACTCAGTGACATCAGCTCATCTAGGATCATGTCAGCAGCTGTTGACAGTCCCAGATGCTTCAGATGAGGAAGACAAAATCCAATTTTTTAATGCAAAGATGAAATAGCTACTCCATTTCCTTATTTTAAGGTTTGTTTTTACTATCCTTTCTCTTCAGTTCTATGCATCATGTACTACGTTCTAATTGAGAACATAAATATCTTTTAAGTTCCTCCATCTAGTTCTACTCCTGGCCTCAGGATTGTAGTACAGTATTACATCCATTGCTACTTATTATCCATTCTGTCTTCAGGAAAAGATGGTAAGTTTTATCTTTTTTGTTTGATGTTTGGATTGTTTGAACATCTTTTTGTTCTTGTATCACAGTTGAAAATACAAGAACAGGAAATATCTTCCCTTAATTTTTTTAAAGTGCACTCTACAGCTACACATTCACTTCTTATCTAGATAATCCTAATATGGAAATCCTTTATATGGAAATTTTTCCATTTAATTCCTCTCAGTTGCTCCTAAACTCTTCTTTTCTGCTCCTCATTCTTTTCACGTGATATCCAGAACTGAATTGTTCCAAATAAACATACCACAGATTTATTCCATATAAATCCATAAATTCTTCCATGCCACTCCTAGGTTTGCACTGACATTTTCACTCAAGATTTTTTTTCTTTTTCTGGTTGCCATTAACTTTGACCTCTGACAGCAGTTCAGGTAATTCTTCCAAAATGCAATACCCACATTAATTTTCATCTGATGCTCAGTGACCTAGCTTTGCAATCTCAGTAATGCACTTTGGTCTTCTCTTGTTTTAATTACCGCAGACAATTTTGTCTTATTGCAAACGTTGCCACCTCACTGATCATTCTTTTACAAATTGCAAATTACATTAATGGCCAAGTACTGGTACTCAGCCTTGGGCCATTCTGCCACTTCTGACATTTCTGTATCTCTCTCTCCATGTTTTTATAACAACTTTCTCTTTCTCCACAACAATTAGTTTTTCTCACAGGCTCCTACAAAGAATTTTTCAGAAATAAAATATTATTCATTTCTGTAGAAAATCTTGAGTTTTCTTTGATGGAAAAATGTTTGTTCCTACCAGATTATATCCTCTTAGGTGCCTCGTACCTATTCATAATTGTTTAATCCAATTTACCCAGCAACTAAGCAAAGCTCACAAGGGCTGTAATCACAAGATTGTCCAGAGCACTTACAATCTGTTCAGCTGTCTAATACCTTTGCACTGTCTCTCATTTCCCATTTGAGCTGTAGCTCCCTGGAATAGAAGCCAGCCCGGTGATGCAGGCACAAGGCTCAGAGTCAACACTGGATTCTTGCTCCAGCTCTGCCAGCTACTGGCAGCGTAACCTTCAGTAAGTTTCCTAACCTTTCCACCATCAGTAAGTTTCCTAACCTTTCCACGTCTTCCTCCTTCCTCCAGTGCAGGTGGTGCTTTACGACGTCACAGGAGCAGATTTGCCAGGTCTCTGTCTCGGTGCTGATCCCTGGGGCTTTGTTTGATGCCTCCATGGGAGCATCACAAGCCGGGGAGCGCGAGCACAGAGCAAGCAGGGTCTTGCTCCTCTGCACATCCCTGAGCGCTCCGACAGCTACCCAAGGATTCCCTCTCTGGGTGGAACAGGGAGCACCGACCAGAGGCACGGCTTCAAACCACCTGCCTGCAGGAGAAGACACATCTGGAAGAGCTGTGCTTTTATTTTTTATGAAGCCTGATTATTAACATTTTGTAAAATGCTTGGAGATCCTTGGTAGGAAAATTTTACCACCTGCTAAGTATTAGCCTTCTATAAATATTTCCAAGCAGGGTGCAGTTGCCAAATGTTTGGGTTCAACTTTAACCATTCTAATGCTGGGCTGGGAGGAAGTTCGCATGACAAACCAAATATTCTTGCTGAACAAATATTTTACACCACTCAATAGTCCCCACTGTTTCCTGCTCTAACTTGTCCCTTAAATGGTCCTTGTAATCATGTATATAAACATTTTTTTTCAAATGTGTGTCTTCCTTCTCAAATCCAGAAATTGATAGTCTTAATATCAAAGCACTGATATGCTGCAGATATTAGTTGCAAGGTCTTAGCATACGTAACATAATTAAAGAATCTGAACAGTTTGTTCCAGTATTGTCACTTTAGCACTGTATTGGGTTTTGACTGCATGAAGTATTGCACAGTACCCTAACTGCAGAAGGTCTGAGATAAATTACACCATTTGAACTTTTAATATATTTACTCAGGCGGTAGCTTGAAGGAAAGTTCTTAGAAGCAATTCTATTAGGTAAATTAGGGTTGTAACTTTTTGGCAGCTTCATTTAAAATATTAGTAAAAATTAGTGAAGCAATTTAGTCCTATTCAAAATTATACAAGACCAATACGCAAATGGAAGAGAGGGAGCTTTAGAAATGAAGAACAATTATTATTTGAATACATACATATTTAAATAAATACACCACAGAAAGACCAGCCAATGACAACTGGTTATCCTACAGTGTAGGCTGGCTTTGATCTCCATGTTCCACGTATTTCCTTCCTTACTTCTAGTGAACTTTTGACTTTCGCTCTGCCAAAGAACCATCTAAATGGCTGACTTCAGAGCAAACTTATTTTCTTTTCCACATGCTGATACTTGAATCAGAAAATATTATTCTGATTTTGTGTTATAGTTGTGTGGGACACAATTCTTCCTTACCTCGGTACACTCTGTCAAAAACAGATTAGTAAAATTGTTTGATCATTTACGCTGAGTTCCTGGCAACAGCCTATCATACTGTAAAAATAACTTTTCACCGAGTATCTCTCCCGTAAGTGTATTAAGAAGAGAGGAGAAAAAAATACATAGATTTGTGTTTGGGAGTAATGATTTCTTCATGTTTATGTCCAGTCTACATGACCTGAAGGTCTACTCTTAAGGCTTGGTGTTCAGCAGCAAGAAGCAGCAGCAAAGAAATTATCTAGGGCAGGCTGTATGCTGGATTTGGTGGGGGATTCCTCAGTTAGCATTTCCCCTGCATTATCTCTGTCTTGGAGAAAGGTCTTTTTACTGTAGTGGTTGAAAATGAGCCAGGCATGCTTTCAGAGGGTACTTGAATTTAATTATGACCATCCGGAGGGCTGATTCAGGTAAACAGACAACACAAAGTTTTCAGATACTTAAATGCACACTTAGTCCTACATATTAGAGGTCCCAAGTTCAAGGAGCAGATTATAGACGTGATCTTTCATCGTGCTAGAAAATCGAACCCCAGGGGTTTAAGACTGTGCGGGAACAAGCTTTTCCTGTGCTATTTCTCCTCAAAATGGTTTCCAGAACATTGTGCCTATCTGTCGAAGAATGACAAAGGTGCTTAAAATTGACCTTGAGTCAAACAAAGAGGAAAAAAAGATTTAATTTTTAGTCAAGAACCAAGTTTAATCAATTATTTTAATAAGATTAATTTAAGAGAGTCTCATGAGCAATCTTCTGCTATATTTAGGGCTACCGTGTCATTTGTGTAACATGGAAAATCAGAGAATAAAGAGGAAAAGGTAAAACAAAAAATCAGGCTAACGCATAATCCAATATGTAGGAAACAGGGCAAACAATGTTACCAGCTTCCTCTTATTTAAAGTGAGAGGTTAAACTTAAAAAAAAAACCCAAAAATCAGAAGTTCTTTTGAAAACCTAACTTTTTATTTCAAATGTAATTCCAATAAAAGCAGGGTATGCTGAGTAACAGCTCAGTGGTCTGCTGAGGGTGACAGCTGCTGAGACCTGTGACATTTTTGCACTGAAGATGGAAACCCTCAAGTGTTGAAATGGAACTTTTTTAATTATGATTAAATTGCCAGCAGTTTTTTGCCTATCCACAGTAAATTATTTCTGAAAACATTCTTAGCATCGAGGAGAGTGTTTGTTTCAGAGAGGAGTGATAGTTATGAGTGACATCCACAGACTTCAGAGTGCAAGACCTGAACATTTTCTGAGCCACAGCTACAGTGAGCTGACAGTAGCAGTGGTAAAGCAGCCAGGGCAGGGAACCTCAGCTTTCCAGAGCTCTGGAAAAATCCAAGAGCTGGTGCAGAGAGCCAGGTTAAGCCATGGCAGTTAGAGAGATATCAGACAGGAATGAATCACTCAAACATCTTGGCTCTGCAGACTTAGAGAATAAAGCCCAGGACCAAAAATAAAACTAACTAAGGGTGTAACTTGCATGTGAGCACACTCTCAGAGTTTTTGTCATAGCTGCTTTAGTTTATGAGGTTTAAACTAAGGCATATAACCATACAACTGGGATGTACTGGATGCTTAGGGACCAATAGACATCCATTCTGGTTGTAGCAGTCATGGCAGAAGCTCCTGTGTTCAGTCAAAATGAGCTGGGTACCTTCAGCAATTTTAATAATAAGTCTTCATTAATCCATCTCATTTTCTAGAATGGTTTAGGAAATGATCACACGAGGGAGGTTGATGTTATCATTAGTATACCTAGCCTGACAGACAAGAAAGGGTTTAAAGATTCCTTGGAGAGACAAATGTTGCATGCAAATTTGTGCCTGACAGAGCTGCCAGAACCAGCTTTCTAAGCCTGGCACTCTGCAGAGCAGAGGACACAGCAAAACACTCGAGAAACAAGTGCCTCTGCTAGTGACAAAGCTCTTAAGAAGCTGAAGGAGTGAGAGGCCTGTGAAAGTAATCACAACATAAAGTCTTCCTCCACCCACTCCAAGAAAGGCAGTGGTGCAAATCCTCTTACTGTGAGGCTGGTGAGGGACTGGCACAGGCTGCCCAGAGAGATTGTGGCTGCCCCATCCCTGGCAGTGTTCAAGGCCAGGTTGGACACGGCTCTGGGCAACCTGGTCTATGGAAGGTGTCCCTGTCCATGGCAGGGCAGTTGGAATGAGATGATTTTGACGATCCCTTCCAACCCAAGCCATTCTGTGACTCCGTGATTCTCTTTGAGCTGCACATGGGTCTCACAAGTGCCAACAAAACACCAGGCTCAAAAGAAGAAGGAAGGAATGGTTGCCAGTACCACAACTGAAAAAGGTTCATGCTCTCATTCCCCAGAGATAAGTTTTAGCTGAAACTGACAGCCTGCCACAGGGACCTGGGCAAGAGTACTTTAAAGAACAATATTCAGCTACAGAAACATGATTTGCAAGTTAAATGCAAACCTAGGAAAGTTTTGGTGGCTGGAGGCACACTCACCCACTTAAAAATTGGGCTGTGCTTCAAGGTCCAGAGTCAGATTTAACATGAATTAAGCAGACAAAAAAAAAAGTAAACACAGAATACAGACTTTGTTTGTAAAACCTGCTCTTACAAACAAGATTTTTACAAAATATAATTAAAACTATTTACATACTGTGCCCAGTATATTATTCTGTCTTTACTGATAATCTTTATCAAACTTAAACTGGCGGGTGCTCTTAGTGTCAGATGAATGCTTAAAGAGACTGAAGTGGTGATTTTTAAGAGGTCATTGAAAAATTATACAACGAGCAAAGGAAACTCATTTAGGGATTGAAAACTCTAAGAAAAGGGTTTAGAGATTTGTCCTGATCCTAAACAAATTAATTCATCAAGGAAGTGGTAAGACTTGTCATATGATACAGCAAGTACTTGTTTCCAATGCAAAGGAGAAATGAGCTTGCATGTCCTGGCTGGAAAGGAAAATCTACAATCAGCAGTCCCTTATCCCAGATGTGTATTGAGAGTATTCTCATATTCCTGGGACAGTGTTGCTAGAAAAGATAACAGCTCAGAAAGATGACACCCCAAATTTGCTAGGAACCCTTATGCTAGGCCTGGCACACCTGATACAGGAATGTCTGGTATTTATCGGGGTCCTGTTTAACCGTTCTGTTCTGAAATAGAAGTTTAGTCATATCACCATAACCTCCATCATCTCCAGCCTCTACAAGCTAGCAGGAAATATATTAAAGAATACACAGGAATGGATGCCAATTGTGATCTGTACTTAGTGCTGTTAAATAATGAAGTGGTACCATTGTAACATGATTACTTACTTGCTTACATTTTATTCAACAGAAAACTGAAAACAAGAGTGCCTGCTCTTGAGTCCTTACTAGGAATTCATGTCTGCAACCAGCAGATAAATGGGAAAAAAGGTAAAGGGAAGGTAAAAGGGAAACATCACCTGGGGTACCAGGAGTTGTCACCATTTTGTAAGAAACAACTGTGGGAATGCCTGTAATGAAGAGCAACGACTGCAAACAGCAATAATATTGTAAGAAATATCCTGTGGCCAGAGACAAACTTGACACACCAGGTGGACACATGCAGAGGAATACGTGACACTTTCACCAGAGGAAAAGTACCAGCACTGCCATTTCACGTGAGAAATCCTGACAGGCAACAGCTGCAGCAGGTTGAGAAGAAATCATTTCAGGACGTGGCACAAGTGGAGCTAACAGCCTTGCTGCCATCTGACTGCCAGAGTATTGATACTCTGGGAGATATTTCCAATTCCATGAATCAGCGCAGAGTACCTCAGAGACTAACTGAACATGTGCTTGTTCATTAAGTTAGATTAAGTTAGGAGCTGAACTTCCTTATTATGTTAATGTTTAATTTCAGGATGCAGAGGGAAGTTGCTGAGAACCTTGTCTTTAAGGGGTTCTGGCTTGAACCAGTTGTTAAATACGAGCTACAAATTGCACTGCTCTTGTTAGGAGCTCACACTTCGAGTCAGACAGATCCCTATCAAGCTCCACGGTGCCTGCTGGTTCAAGAACACGGAAATATTGAGGAGACATCTTTTTTGCTTCTGTGAAAGCCAGACATGGAAAAAAATATCTTTGTCATTACTTTTGTAAAAGCTAGTAATCTTCTCCTTTTCTTTTAGAACATCCATTGCTATATTAACAGAAGAGTTTAAAGCATCCCCCTTTGAAAGAACAAAGGAAAAATATCTCTATTTTTTTTTAAAGGAAACTTGCTGTAGCTCCTCACTGCCTCCCCAGCATATCCAGAGTGATTATGCCTCAGAAGTGTCTCTCTGTTGACTGTCTGTAAAAGAAGCCCAGAAAATTAGCTCAGACCGAGACCATGGAGGCCTAAAGTTAATGACATGATTCGTACGCGAGTCTGTGTTAGAAACTCCCAAGGTGAGAAAACAGAATTGACCACTGCTTGTCCAAATCTTTGTTTACCCAACCAGCTGGGCACTGGCTGTATCTGTACACAAGAGGCAAACCAAGTGCCCTTCCCTGCACATATTCCATTCCTGGTCTTTATGCCCTTCCCATCCTTGAGCTGACATGCTTCTGGACAGCTACAGCGACTCTGGGCCATATCTGCTCTGTGATTATCTTCATACTGCCAACCAAAGGCACCAAGGAAGGACAACACAACCACCATCAAGCCTTGTAGCACTATGAGTCACAGCTTTTCCACTCATGGTAGGATTTACCCACTGATCTGACAATTACTGTAAATACGTACTTGGCGTTAGAAGATTTTTAGGCAGCATCTCCCTTCTTCTGAAAGGAGAAAACACTTGGCCCTGTTCGGCTCTTATTTGAAATAATCAATTATTATGACTGAACTCAAGCTTCCAGTCTAAGAGGTGTCCTTTATCCAAATCTGTAATGACTGAGCACAGGCACAGCCAAAGCCTGAGGGTGTGGAGCACAAAATGGACACCATGGAACTGGAAAATCTTCATGGAGAACTCAAACAGCGAAGGAGTCTGAGAGATCTGAATGGTGACAGCATGGGAAGAACACCAGTGTGCATTTCTGCTCTGGGCTGGCCTCAGAGATGCGTCTCTGCCCCTGTGCCTCTTACAGGACAGAGGTTTGGGTGGACTGTCAGCAACATGTGTTACTTCTGGCTGTTTTCCTCACAGAAAAATTAATTATTCCTAAAGTTTTGTCTTCCTTAAGTCACAGTAAAAATATAATCCTCAGAATTCAGTTCTGCCAGATTCTTCTGTATTCCTTGTGCTAAGGACATCACCAGCAACAGACAGAGCTTCTGATTAGGGGTCACCACCCATGAGATGAGGTTAGAACAGGCATTTGCAGCTCTTTAGAAAGTCTTTAGATATTTCCACGTTCCTTGGTTTTCCTCTGCTTCTATGATAACATATTTTACATTGGTGAAAGAGCAGAGAGATGTGTTTGAAGCTGCTGTACACCTGGAGCTGAGAGAAAATTGAGGCCAAACTCTTGCCTCCAGATGAGCACTGATGGCCAAAAGCCCTGAAGCTGAGCATATTGGCCTGATGCAAAAACACCGAGCAAAGTGTCCCTGGGGACCACACTTTACTACAACATAAACAAAAATTTGCTCACCTGAGTGTCATTCTCCTGTCCTTATATCAAGATCCTTCTCCCGCTTCTTCCCACCTTCTGTTATACTCTTCACTGACATTCCAATAGCAAGAGCAAATAGGGCAGCAATCACAAAAATAGTCTCACACTTAGCACACAAGTGCCTTTCCCAAGGAAAAAAAAAAATTCCTTTGCAGAAGCATTTTTTCCTCCCAAATGAAAAGGCCCCAAGCTACTCACAGAGTCTCTGCTGAGATTTGGACAATGTGCAGTGCACAGGTGATCATCAAGGGAGTACGGCTCGAATTTCTGCAAAATAAGGGAGAGTCCATAAAGGGACAGATCAGAGAGACACGATGTACTGGGTTTAGAGAGAGCTGTAATAAAATGTGGCAGTGTTTTTCTCTCTCTGCTGCCTCCAAACTTCACTTTCACAACAGCTTTTCAGCTGCAGCCAGAGTGTCAGGCTCCCAGCACAATGGGGAGTGCTGTGCCCACTGCCAGGGAGGAGGATGCCCATGGCTGGTCCCCTTGGATGGCTGTCAGTCACGCTGCCAACGTAAGCCATAGGAGAAATGGGCATCTTTCTCCCACTCTTTCCCGCTGTCAGACCTGAATAGAATTTCATGGGACATGGAAAAGCTTACACCTTTGCCCTCCAGGAGTTTTTCTCCTGCTAAATTTCAAAGATCTGTTTCAAACCATCTATGGTTTGGATTCCTGCAAGCGAAAGGTTTACAAGGAGTTCCTCAATGGTAACTTGGCCAGTCTGAATCAGGAAATCAATACCAACTCTTTCCATTGCGGGTGGTTTTGCTCTTGAAGGATAAAAAAGCTTTGAAGTTTGGGTGTGAATAATCATGTGGTGTCAGCATAACACTTGAGAACGGGAAAGCATAAGAGAGAGAGGGAAGCGGGCAGTAACTAAATGGTCAGGCAGAGGGTGTTCATTCCTCTTCACAGGTTATACCTATGAAGGTATAACCCATCTGAAAAAAAAAGTCAGCTGAGAAAACCAGGAGAAAAAGAAAAAAAAGCTGTATAAGGAAGAAGATAAAAAACTTAGTAAATAATTATTTACAGCATTAGTATTTTCTTCTAAAGTTATAAAATGTGGTAAGCTTAGCTCACCCTGAGGCTATAGGATAAGTGGCGAAGCCATTGCTGTGTCTTAGAAGCCTTCAACCGTAAACCTTGTCAGCTTTTGGATTGCATTACTGCACATTAATAGAACAGTGATCTGGGAAATGCAGTAAGAAAAATTAGGTATCTTAAACCTCATAAATGGGGTTTGGAAAATAAACTGGTGGCAGAATGGGGACAAAATAAAGGACAAAGTTCGGAATGAAAAATGAAACACAGAATAAAACGAAGAGGCTGAGAATATAAGAAATGCCCCAATGGTTCACCCAGCCCTCCTTACCTGAAGACTGAGATCAATAACACGGCCTTCCTGGGTAAGGATATTATTTGAATTCCAGGTGTGCTGACTCTTGTGATTTACCTGAATGTGGAGAAGCTAACTGCTTAATTTCTAGTGAAAATTGAAGTTACACCTTTGAAAATGAAAACAGATCAGTGGCAGTAGGAGATAACTCTGAAAGTGCATGAAAGCCTGGTCACAACCTGCAACCCTCCACTTCCCCAGCACCTACTAGGCATGCTCCACAGCACACCCTGCCTACTCCTTCCAGGGCTTTTTTATAATGATGTGTCATCCCTGAAATGTGTGGATTCCTTTCTAAACCTGCTGATATTTTTTGTGCTCACAGCCTCCTGTGGCAGCAAGTTCTCACAAAGTTTGCTATCCAGTGTGTGTATAGTATTTTTTTGAAAGTAGGATTATGTATCTGTCTTAAACTACCTTCCTGCTTGCTTTATGGAGCATCCCTTAGTTTCACTAGTGCAGGGTTGGAACAACAATTCTGTTTTCACCTTCAGGCTTTTGTAAACCTCAAATATACCCTACCTCGGGTGTCTTCTCTGCAAATTGACAAGTCCCAGCCTTTTGCCCTCTCCATGCAAGGCAGCTGGCTTATCCCTGGGTTGTTTTTGCTCTCTCTCTCTCAGTTCCTTTGCAAACTCCTTCGCCATGCTCCTGGAGATGGGAAGGCCTAAACGTCCCAGCCTCCAGCTGTGGGGGCACCAGAGTTTTATGTGGAGGCAAAATGACACCTTCTGCCTGGTTTTCATGTTTCTCCCGACATACCCAACACTGCCTTGGCTTTTTTTTTTTACTGTCACTTCATCCCTCAGCGGCATTTTCAGAAAACTGCCTGGCTGAGTCTGAGGGATCTTTCCAGAGCTGCAACCACCATTTCCAAGTTCAGCGTCCAGCAGGGATGGTGTTCCCCTCTCGATTAAGTATTCCCTGCCATTTACCTACACCAAAGCTCTTCTGGGCATTTGCTCTGCTTTGTGAGTTCCTATTAGGGTGGCACTTGTCTAGTCTAAAGAGCTTAATAATCTTGTACCAAAGATAGGAGACTGAGAAATGCAAGAAAGAAGGAAAGAAAGACGTGAAGAGGGAAAAAAAAAAGTTAATTTTCTTGCATGTGTTTGTGCTAGTACTTAGCATTTTGACACAGTCTTTTATAATGTGATTTTTATTTATTTTTCTCTATATAGGTGCATGACTGTAGCATATGGTTGCAAATGATGAAAAGATAACTGGAATTTTAAGTTGGTTTTATTACCTGGTTTTAACCCCTCTAAGACATTTTTAATTTTAAAAAGTTTCAATAAAAGCATCCTGGAGAGATTTCCTCCACAGTTCTTATAATTCAATCCATACTCATCAATGAGGAAAAGCTGCAGTTGGGGAGAAAAGAAATAAATATCTCCAGTAATGCAATCAAGACACAGCTACATGATACACAAGGAAGGGGAAAATTAGCAAAATGGCAAGGAATAGCTAAAGAAACTCCATTAAATAAGGGTTTGTGTAATTTTAAAGTATTCCTCTCTCTTTTGATGTTGTCATTTATCCTTACCTGGGACTGTTTCACCATTGGAAGTTGATTTTGGAAGATGACTTGTGATACTTCTGACAGTATCAGATTGGGTCAGCTTTGGTTTAGTTTAATGCCTATCTTCAGTAGTGCTACCGTAATTTCTGTTTAATTACGGTCTAATTACAGATGAGGAAAGTGACTTTTTCCCTTGACCAAGACCTGTCTGGTTACTGGCCCTGGGTCAGTGTAAGCCGAGTGTCAGAGGAAGGGGATGTGGTCACCATGTCTCAAGGGCAGTGAAAGCAAATTCCTCATTCCAGAGAGGCAACTCTCAGCCTGCTGCCCAACGAAATGACGTTCTGCCATGCTCACACATACACGTAACTTTCCCAGGAACTTCTGAACCCGGCGGTCAATTCCAACAGAATTAGACGGGGGCAAGGTACAGATCCCTGAGATAAGCTCCAACTGCTTTTTGAAGAGAAGTGGCTGCAGAAAAGAGACCTGGTGGTGGCTTCAGTGAGAGTCCCCTTCTCACTGAGCAGTGGAGAACTGACACTGTGAAGGAATTTCAAAACAACTCCACTGGGGGAGAAAAAAAGCAGCTGGAGATTTATCTTCCCAGACAAACATCGGTCACCTGTTAAGACAAGCCTTTGTGGGAGACCTGGCCTCCTTAATGATGGTGTGGCACAACTTGTGGGCTACACCTGAGTTCTGCAGCTGCAGCCTACCCTGCCACACGGTAGATTCCAAGCTGATTTAATTATAGACTTTCACAAAAAGTCACCCAGACCTATTCCAGGTCAGTGGATGGCTTTTTAGGGTTCTTTTCACTGACAGTTTTTACAAGGACTGAAAATGTCTGTGCCTGTTGTGATCAAAACACTGTCTCTTTCCACTTCAACCAAAACACATTTCTACTGCCCAAAGTATGAACTATTTTCAGCTGACAGAACTTGCACAGCTAAACAATATGGCAGTTTGTCAGAATCCTGGTAGGCCTGCAAAATTCTCTTTTACAAAGTACTAAGAGCTCATACTCATCTTCTGTGTCAGAGTCATTCCCAAACTTTGTAAGAGGGAGGGAAGTAATACCTGGGTTACAGACCAAAGTACCCAGGACCCTGTTATAATTTGAATCTGAGGCACAGGATTTGGTGCTGCAGGACAACAGAACACCATCAAGCCACTAAAATTTCTTGTTCTTCATCATCACGTACCTTTTACATCAAAATTTTAAATGAAAACATTGTAAAGGCTCTTTGGATGTAACTACTAAACTATTGTTCCAAAAACAACCTCTGAACAACTTACCTGCCCTGTGGTTCACACTGTGCAGACCTATGCGTAAACCTTGAGAAGACCACAGGCAAATAAAACTTGAAAAACCCATAAAATTTTAAGAAATAAATTTGTTAGTGCCCAAGCCCACACTCAGCTACTCCTTAGGATTTTTTTGAATGAAATAGTGGTTAACCTAAACATACACCACCTTAACCTGGCTGTCCAGAATCTGGCAGACAGGCAGCTCAAACACGTGCAGTGCTTTGGGAAGGCTACCAGGGGCTGTAGGGCATTTCCTCATGTGAACACTCAGTGTCCTTCTCTTGCTCTTTCCTGATCAAAAAGTCCCTCTCCCAGCTCTGAAATGACTGACACCCTGATCTGTTTGCAGACCAACCATAACCTTGACAGTAAATCATTCCAAGTCTCAAGTGAGAAGTTTTTTCTGCTCATCTGTCAAACATTATCGTTACATACTTTCTGATGAGATGTTACATGTGCATAATTCTGAATTAAACCTTAAACTTCTAAATTAATGCCAGAATCTGTAAGGATCTGTACTGGATACATGGGTGAATATCAAGAATGCTTGCTTATGAAAAGGAATGACTACTTTTGAACTTGTGGCTGGAATTTCAGATCACAAACACACCTGTAAATGCTTTGCTTGGATTATCATGCTACTGGGTCCTGGCTGCTGGCCGACTAATGCTCATGTTCTCCTGAGCCCATTCAATCTGAAACAGAGTTACAGCACAGTTCTCAATTGTTCCAGTAATAGCTGATGCAGTGGTATCCTTGCTGAGTTTGCTGGCTCACTATGCAACTTTTTTATGATCCAGATCTACACACAAATCCCAGTTCAGACAGATTCTTCTCATGCAACTCAAACAGGAGGCAGGACCTGTGTTCACTCTCCCGCTGTACTAAGCATGGACAACTGACAGGTTTCATAGACCCACCTTGCTTCTTGTGAGCTTAATCAATGCTACGGCTGCTCTAACAAGCACATTCTTTGCTCAAGGATGGGAAAAAACCCCCAAAACAAACCCAAAACTAGGAAGCTTAGTCCATCACATAAAAATGCAGCCACTACCCTCCTTCCTGGAAGGCAGCAGGACCCCTCAAGTAGGCCGGATGCCTACTGGCATTCCCTGGATGCCAGGGAATGAACCACCTCTCTTCAGCGAAAGCCCATTTTTGTTCGGTGTCTTCCAAGAAATTTCCTTTCCAGGACCACAACTAACCCCCAACCTGTGCCCCAGGAGCTTGTCCTTTAGCAGAAAGCCACATTTATGTGCTGCCTATTCCCAAAACCAACCCAAGTGTTCTCTGAAACTCTTAAAGGGTTTGCTCTACTACAACATTTTTGGCACAAAGGCTCCCATGTATCATGCCTGGAATTCCTTGTTTTCAGTTTAAGCTGTCACTCCTGGGCAATGTGGCCTGATGTGACTCCAAGCACTCGGCATCCAGAGGAAGGCAAGACCTCTGTCAGGTGATGCTGCTGGGGCAGCCAAAGCATTTGCCCCAGCTCAGGAAGGGATCCATCACCAGTAATTTTCTTCTTTGTGCACTTTTGTACTGTTTTTTCACGTTATCTTCCCGTGAGGGCTCTGCAGATAACAATTTCAGCTCAAAGCATAAGTGAACACTCACCCATATTCTAAAAATTCTTACTCAGTGACCTGTGTGGGACTCAGTCTTGTGGGCCTGCAAAAGGAAAAAATGGGTGCCCATGTTAAGCTGTGTGAAATTTAGAGAACAGTTTAAATATATCGGCTTTTGTTTGCAGTCCGAAGAGGAGATGGTGGTTTAAATACTTTTTAAAGGTTTGTACGGGATAGAGCGCAGACCCACAGGAATGTCTCTCACCCTATAAGACAACACTGTGCAGTGATGTAATTATTAGACTTAATTAATTAGATGTAATTATTTTCACTGTTTTTCTTGATTTTTTTTCCTCTTAAATTTGTCTGGAGACAGGAACAAAGTGACGTGTTGTCAGCTCTGCATTTTAAAGCGAACCTTTAAACCATTTCATCAGATTATTCTGCTCTGACAGTTTTTTTTCTCTGTGTGGGGAACAACTCCATCATTTACCTCTGTTAGTGAGTTTTAAGAAGTTGCACGTGTACTAAGTACTTTGACAGAAATAAATACTTTCTGTAAACTGCAAGAGTTCCTGACTAATTCCTTCAAGAGATCTCTGCTTTCTTCCCCAAACCATCCAAGTTTTCCAAAACTTGGAAAAGCATACACGTGCAACTTCCACCTTCCTTTGGTACACAGCATTCCGTGCCACACGTTAAAAACCACGGCACAACGCATCAGGTAAGCACTTGAGTGTTTTAAAATTCACCCGATGTCTCGGGCATTGTTTTTACGCGGCTGCTGCGAAACTACAGCCACCGGTTACTGGCACAACTGGAAGAGCGTCTGCAGGCGCACTCCCAGAAGGTGAATTCACTACTTTTAGGGGAAAAGAGCGGTTTTCCCAATAACAAAGACGGTTCAAATCGTGCCTTAGGAAATACTTACATCCTGTTGGAATACACTGAATAGAAAATAAAGCACTGGACAAAGCCACACAAGCCCGGTTCGCACAGAGGTTCTTTATTGCCACAGCCCGGTTCGTGCAAACGCGGGTGGCTCAGCGGCACCGCCGCTCGCCCACCCGCGCGGCGGGACCCCCCGCCCCTGTCCCGGGTGCTCCAGCGCGGGGCGATGGGGGCGATAAGAGTGACAGGGGCGATAAGAGCGCGCGGCATCCACGCCCCGACCCCCCCCGCCATGACGTCATACTCCTCCCCGCGCCATGACGTCACCGCGCCTGCGCGAGCCCCC
>VYZQ01063176.1:20326-31515 GCA_013400655.1 Mystacornis crossleyi
GTTCGAGGACGTGTACGAGCTCTGCGAGGTGATCGGCAAGTGAGTGCGGCGGGGAGCGGGCAGGGCAGGGCTGGGCGGGGGGAGCGCTGCCCCGCGCCCCCCGCCCGCAGCGGGCACGGGGATGCTCCGCCCGGGACCCACCTGAGTCGCCGCCGCCGGCGGGTCCGTGCGGGGTCCGGGTCCCCCCCCGTGGCCGGTGCCCACCGTCCTCGTCACACGGGAGGCGGAAGGGGGAGAAGTGACCCCGTGTTTCCTCAGCCACCATGATTAACCACCTCGCCATCGCTCAGCCTGGCTGCAGCAAGCGGCAACCACTTCCCACCCCTTTTCTTCTCCTCCCCTCGATATCCCATTCCTGGCACACCCATCAAGGATTGCCTATTGGGGAAGGGAGAGGGAAGATAGCTCTCCGTAGATCCACCTATTCACTGGGTGTCTGCATATTTGTGCGCCAGGTGTTGGCTTTTCCTCTTCTCTGCTGCATAATAACCAGCTTGGTAGTGGCGCTCGGGCAGTGCTCGGTTTTCGTCCAGATCCATCACTCTCGTTCGTGTGGAAATGGAGATGTACAAGGCAGGAGGAGTGCTTGGCCTTTTGAGTCTTATTATGCAACTGCTGTTAAACCGATGCTCGAGGCTTGTATGAAACCTGGGAGTTGAGGCAGTGGCTGGCGTTCCCCAGCTGCTGTTTCGGGTTACCGCTGTTGGATGAAAATGACAATTCCAGTCATCAAGAAAATGCAGAGACTCCCCCAAATCAGATGGTGATAAAGAATTAAACCTGAACTCCATTCTCCCCTGCCCCCATATTTCTGTGATTGTTCAATTTTGAAATACTTACTTTATTTCTTCATCGTCTTTCACGTATTTTCTGTAGTTGTGTCTATGTTGCAAAAAGGACACGAAAGATACAATGATTCTGGGACTGCCTGATTTTCCGTATGTGTCTGATTCCGAAGCTGAGATTGATCTGCAAGCCTTAGTAGTGACACTGTTCAGTGTGCTCAGAGTTTTTTCTTCATGACAATGGATTTTATGAGAATAATTGGCCGTGTTTTGATTATAAACAAGGAATTTTTCCTGCATGTATTCTCTTGCCCGCTCTCCACCCGTATGCTTTTCAGTTCATATGGAATGCTGTCTGCTTTCAAAGCTAGGGCTAAAAATATTCTAGAATTAATCTTTTCTCAGGATTATACTGAAATGCTGGTGTTGGACTTAGCAGGTGGCTTTGTTGTCAGCAAAAGTTTCAACACTCAGTTCTATCGTTTCACAAGACACTTCCACCTTGCTCCTAACACAACTTTTTAAAATATTAAGCTCCAAGGGCCTTCTTTTCCATCGTAAATGGTATATTGATTGCTTTAACTTGATGCTGGTGAGGAGCTTCTGTAGGAGCAAAACTCTTATTTTTAAAGGTGTTTTGAAGACAATTTTGGGCACACTCCTTTCACAAGTGGTTTTATGCTAACCACTGCAGTTCACACTCGGTTTTATTCCTGCCCGATTGCCATTAGAAGGAAGGTGCAGTGCTTATGCATGACTGCACACCCTTTCAGAGGATGGATGATTCACAGGGGGGGCAGATGTTTGCACATCTCCAGTGACTTTTTGTTTTGTGGCTGAAGAATTTTGAAGGGAGAGCACAAAACCGGTGGATTAGGTGTTAGCCGCAGAAGTTCCACATGAGATTTAGGTAGTATAGAGAGTGTTGTGATGTAACTAGATCTAACAGATAAATATTGAATCACAGTAGCATGATGATGCCAAGAACACTAGCAAAAACAGGGTGTATCACTGAAAATAGCAGCAGTGGTGGTGTGAAGGGCTGATAACTGGCTGTGATTACTCAGGCTTTTCCGCACAACTCAGTCCTCTGTAAAAACTCATTTAAAATAAATACACAGCTTTCACGTACAGTTTATGTACTCCTGTTTCTTTGCAATGCTGCGCAGGTAAATTCCAGGGGACCAGAGGTGCAGCATCTTTATTTAGCTTACAGATTTGGGGTACAACCTTGCCTGTCTATAAGAAACTTGAGGAAAGCTGCTGTAAATCTGCTTTGAATTGCTGCGTATGCATCTGACCAAACATCTTTCAGTGAAACATGCACTAAGTGTCTGCATGTTCCTGGGATTTGTTATTGATTGATACAGTGATTTAGTTCTTGCAAATAGCACATCTGGCTCTGGTTTGCGTTTCGGACACATGAAATACTAAAATGTGTGCTTTATCTTTCCTAAATAGATAGTTACCACTGCCACTTTGGGTTGTAAAAGGTATTTTCACAAAGTGTGTGGGAATGAGATCTTTGCCTGTAAAATGTCTGAGTGTTTAGTCGAAGTTCCCATACAGTTTACTGGAGAAATCAGGAGATACTTTCTTGGCTGACAGTAGACAGTCCAGTTTGTGGAGGCATATTCTGATCTATAGGATAAGTTTTAAACACTTCTAAATACAATAAACTGATAAGACTGACTTTGAGTAAATGCAGCAATAATAGCTTTTGGTGAGGAAAAATTATAGGGCAATAGTATATGAATGAATTGATGGGAATGACAATGATAAACTGTTCATTATGTGACATTTAGTGTGTTTTAAGTCCTGCAAGCATGCATTTTTCATTTTTAAGGGGTGTGGGTGGAAAGAAAGGCCAGGAGGGATAGAGAAATTCTAGTTCATGTTTTCATTAGAAAAAAAGTTAGGGGAAATCTTATTTTGCATGTATTTCCAGTATACCTTTCCATTGCTGAAAGCTATATGAAAATACAAATTGGAATAACAATCCCAATTCCTCATTGTACTTTTAAAAGTGGCATTTATGACACTAACATTAGTCATGTATTTTTACTTTGCCAACCGTGTTATGTTTGAGGTTACTGTCTCATCTTCAACTTGGCTGACACAAACATACTTCAACGGAAAGTAAATTGTGGATTTCTTTGTTAACCTTCAAAGATGTGTTAACATAGCTCAGGATAAGTGATAGTGATGAAAAATACAGGTGTGTCCTTTTTTTCAAACTTGCTTCCAGGTAACTTTGAAGAGATTCTTCTCCCTGTGTATTGGTTGAGAAGTACACAATCTAAAATCTTTAGGCCTGTTACTATGTGGCTCAGACCATGTTTTTGATTGACAGCTCACAGATAGTAGTGCTAAGTGTACTTGTTTATTTTTTATTAGAATTTTCATTCAAAATGCTTTGAGTAGTTTATAAAACATAGTAGGTGTAAAACTGAAACATCTTGGCTCTTCATCTGAGGTGCAGACTGTTCTTCATTGGAGCTCCATGTACACATAGCAGGAGTTTTCTTTATGCCAAAGAGAGAGTGCCTGTCTTTAAGTAGGTATTGAATCTAGAAGAGTGAGGCAAAGTTTTTATGATAGAGCCTTGTTCTGCAAGGATTTTATTTTAAATTATCTGGTTTTATGTTTCTGTAACTCTTAAGATCTGTATCAGTTTATGTTAGCATTAGAGGAGAACCATAGAGATTGTCTGACCTTTCTAACAGTAGGATTGGAGGTTGCTTAAAAATTTCTCCTAATGTTTAAGTTGTAAATACAATGAGATAAAGATGATAGACGTTTATTTGTGTTTAAAAGGGCTTTGGTCACACTGAAGTCATTAATCCTGGGGTGCATTAGGAAGAGTGTTGCTGGCAGGTTGAAAGAGGTGATCCTGCCCCTCTGCTCAGCCCTGGTGAGGATCACCTGGAGGGCTGCGTCCAGTTCTGGGTTCCTCAGGACAGGAGAGACATGGAGCTCTTGGAGCAGGTCCAGCGGAGGGTGACGACGATAAGGAAGGGACTGGAGCATCTCCCTGAGGAAAGGCTGAGGGAGCTGGGCCTGTTCACTCTCGGGAAGAGACGGCTGAGAGGGGCCTCATCCCTGTCTGTCAGTGTCTGCAGGGAGGAGGCAGAGGATGGACCAGGCTCTGCTCCCTGGTGCCCAACAATGGGACGGGAGGAACGGGCAGAAACTGATGGCCAGGAAGTTCTACCTGGACACAAGGAAGAATTTCTTTCCTGTGCAGAGACCAAGCACTGGGACAGATTGTTCAGGGAAGGTGTGGAGCCTCCCTCACTGGAGATGTTCCAGAACGGTCTGGACACAATCCTGTGCCATGTGCTCTGGGATGGCCCTGCTTGAGCAGGGATGTGGGACCAGATGACCCACTGATGTCCCTTCCGGCCTGACCCATTCTGTGATACCAATAGTCACATAAACTGTACATTTTTGTAATTTTTTTCTTCTGTTTGTGGACCATATGTACGATCATTGTGTGTGTAGTAGTGCAGTTGTTGGCATTTCCAGTACCAAAGTGTAACAGGATGTATGTTTGGTGCTAATGCTGTCAGAGCTTTCAGGACATTGTCTGCAATATGGCTTGGTTAAAGCTAATCCTCTTCTGCACTGCACGCGTGAGGATTTTAGTTTGTTTCATCCTTCTTTCCTCTGTGATGGGATGAATCTTTCTGCTTGGGCCCTTCCATCTAGTAAAGAGCAGTTCCAGTGCAAGAGCCAGCAGGCATTGCTCCTTTCTCCTTCTAGACTGTCAACGCTGTTGGAACACCATGCATGTGAGCTGAGGATGCAAAGTCATGGGACAGGGGAGTTGTTTTGGTTTTTTGTTTCATTAAAGTATGAAGGCTTCTAGCCCACGAAAGAAAATGGGTGGTGGTCGCAATTCCATCCTAAGCTATTACCTGGAGTTGGAGGTGCTTTAGATTTATGCCTCAGTCTAGGAGTGTTCAGGAAAGGGAAGACAGAGCTCATGGATTCCTTGTCCAAGAAATACTTAAAACTTCTAATAATTGTAACTACTGTGGTAACATAACTATGTAGAGATATTTTGATGGTTTCAGTGGTATTGTTTTTCACTATTGCTTCCATTTTCACTCACTGGAATTAGAATGCTGTTGAGTCTCAAACATACTTTTTCTCTAGTTGAGATTTTGCATTTCTTCTAAAACCTATGCAAATAACTCATGGGTATAATTAAAGACAAACCAAATGAAAATGTGAAACAACTGTAGTATGTGCTCCCTGTTTGTAAAGGGGGGAGGGGGAAGGGAAGTTCTTTGGGATAAGGCAACTGATTTGTCTAGTTTAGCTTTTGACTTTTTTAGTGCTGTTTGAAACTCTGCTAATAAAACATTCTTGGCTGTTGTCTCTGTTAGCAGTGTGTAAGAGTAACAGATTACAATAAATATTTGATTTAAGATCATAGTGTGCATTGCTTCAGCAGAATAGTGGTTGATTATTTGTAGCGTATAATTGCTAGAATATATTCTTAGCTAAGTTATTCTGCTATGGATTTTAGCTGTAGTAGTGACCCGTTTCTACTTAACAGGCTCTGCCTACTTAAGAGAAGCAGCTGAACATGGGGTAGAATGAATAAACCTGGTTGCAGAGAGCAACATTTCAATCACTACTCTCTTTGTAATGCTTTTTCTACTAGTATTGTTTTGATAAGCAGCAGCACTCTTGTGTACATCTTTTTTCAGGAAGAATTCCTTCATAGAGGGGGTTGCTAATCATTGGAATGAACTGCCCAGAGGGGTGGAGGAGTCACCATCCCTGGAGCTGTTCATGAAATGACTGGATGTGGCACTCAGTGCCATCCATGGTTGAGTTGACAGGGTGGTGATTGGTCAGAGGTTGGGGTCAATGGTCTCGGGGGTTTCTTCCCAACATAAATGATTCTGTGTTTATTACGATATGAACAAGACAGCTGTAATAACTGGAAGTTGAGGCTTGCTTAAGAGGGGAGTTTGGAGGAACTTGATCTAGGAAAATACAAGCTGAGAAAGATTGTGCAAGGGCTTTCCAAATCCGTTTATGTGTTTAAACACCCGAGAGAAGGAAGGCTTGAAGATTGCAAAAATCTGAGCAAACTAGTCCTGTGTAATTTCAGGCTGAAAGTTTGAAGATTTTAGACCAGTTTACTACTGAGATTTGGATCAGATGTCTGTGAGAAGTTGTGGGATTAAAAAAGTGACCTTGTCTTGAAGATTTGCTAAGTTAGGAGTTTGATCTTCTTCATAAAACAGTGTGAGGCTTTGTTGCCTTCAAAAAAATGGGGGCTAGGATTCAGGACCCAAGTGATTCCTGATAATAATTTGAAATCAAACATACTGCTTAAGATAAAATGCTTTAGGATAAAGAAATATTAGGGAAAGAAGAGAGACACATTTTATGTCAACAGCCACTCACCTACTTAGCCCTCTGTCTGATACACGGCACTTTTTTGTAATCTTTTATACAGATGTCACTACTGTGAACGGTAATCAAGCATTATTAACCTCAATATGATGTTTCCAAAGATCACTTCTCAGAAACTTGTAGTCATATTAAATGTGTCATCTAAAGACTGATGACTCCAGAAATGAGTGGTTGTTATAAGTAGGTATTTTGTGCCGAATTGTGGAGTTGATAAAAATAACTCTCATGAATGAAGTACTTTTTTTTTTTTATATACTCACGNTGTGTTTAAACACCCGAGAGAAGGAAGGCTTGAAGATTGCAAAAATCTGAGCAAACTAGTCCTGTGTAATTTCAGGCTGAAAGTTTGAAGATTTTAGACCAGTTTACTACTGAGATTTGGATCAGATGTCTGTGAGAAGTTGTGGGATTAAAAAAGTGACCTTGTCTTGAAGATTTGCTAAGTTAGGAGTTTGATCTTCTTCATAAAACAGTGTGAGGCTTTGTTGCCTTCAAAAAAATGGGGGCTAGGATTCAGGACCCAAGTGATTCCTGATAATAATTTGAAATCAAACATACTGCTTAAGATAAAATGCTTTAGGATAAAGAAATATTAGGGAAAGAAGAGAGACACATTTTATGTCAACAGCCACTCACCTACTTAGCCCTCTGTCTGATACACGGCACTTTTTTGTAATCTTTTATACAGATGTCACTACTGTGAACGGTAATCAAGCATTATTAACCTCAATATGATGTTTCCAAAGATCACTTCTCAGAAACTTGTAGTCATATTAAATGTGTCATCTAAAGACTGATGACTCCAGAAATGAGTGGTTGTTATAAGTAGGTATTTTGTGCCGAATTGTGGAGTTGATGAAAATAACTCTCATGAATGAAGTACTTTTTTTTTTTTAATATGCAGCGTGACTATCAGCATGGCCAGAACTATCATCCCTACCTGTTTAAAAAATTCGACTTACCCCTAACACAGTGTACTCATCAGCTATTACCATCAAAAGAACCCGAATAAACTTTTCTTTTTCTTTGCTTACATCAGATAAGTATGTAAGAGGATACCTTGGTAAGGCTTCCAAAGCATGGGAAGAGAGCTCCTTGACTTCAGCATAGCTGTAAACTGAACTATGTTTTAGTGTGCCAGGGTAGTGCCCTCTGTTCATAAACTTTGCTATGTTCAGAGTGAGTTACAGTGTTCCTTGGGAGGCGTCTGTTGGTGCGAGGAGCGCTGCCCCTGTTGGAAACAGCAGTGCACAGCAAACTGTGGCATTTCAGTTACCTTTCGTTGATGGGTATTTAAGCCCCCTCTTACCAGTGTCTTTTTTCTGGACGTGAAATAAGGTTCAGATCATTTTTGGAGCATGACCATAAAAGACCTTTACATGGTGATAAGGGTTTATTTTTTCGCTTCAGTTTGTATGAGAAGCAAAGGCATCTTTTCAGAGATATTACTAAAAGACTGTTACAGGATAAATTTAGGACTAAAAGGATTGATGACTATTGCCTAATGTATTCTCACAGGACAGAATTGAACGTCCCTTGGTTAACAAGTGCCTTGCTCTTTTACTTTCATCCCTTTTTTTCTGGAATAGGATAAGAAGGGGTAGCCAGAAAGTTAGTCCATACCTTCTGTCTTTTGTTGCAGTGTTTGAGGTGCAGTGGGGCTGTGCTTTCCTTCCAGGCTTAGGATTTGTCAGAATTCTTGTGTTGTCAATATTTTATCAATTTCTGTATTGACTTAACTTTTTCAGAAGTCAGTAGTTAGAACGTCTTCAGCTCTTGAAGACATTTATAGTTGATGCATAGTTCTTACAAACTTATGAAGTTCATTGTCTGTGTAAGAAATTCTGAATATTTGCCTTCCACCAGGGATTCTAAGTAGCATTTGGTTAAATAGATTTTCACCCATTTCTTTAGCTACCCAATGGCACGTAACTGCTTGCAGCTACCTGGTTTCATTTTTAACTAACATCTCCATTTTCTTTTCTGGATAATGTGGACATAAGCAGTTACTCCTAGCATTTAATATTGAGTAAATTTCCTGGGATATGTGAGCTAAGAAAGCTGTACAAAACTTGCCTCTGAACAAATTTTTTAGAAGTAAAAGCTGGAGTATTAGTCCTGTACAGGCATTTACAGTGGTTGAAAATGTGTTATGTTCAGTTGTTTGAAAGTACTTTAAGGTAAGTTGCAAAACTAGTTTTATCTTATCAACGTGTCAGTTCTGCTGCAGCCGAGATTGAAATTTTAAGGGTTTCTCAAAGTGTGCCTTTCCTAGGGAACACATTATTCTTGGGTAACTGGTGACTTCATTTAAATTCAGTTACCAGAGTCTGGAGGGTAGTTGACTTTTGGAAATTTTTAATCCAAAGATCTGTAGGAGTAAGGAAGGAAGTCTTACCTGTAGAGAGGTTGAGGCTTCTCAGGTACAATGGTCTTTAGGATATTCAGAACTTCATGAAATCTTTTTCTAGGTGTCTTGTTATGTGGGTCTGTAAAGTAGAAATAACTCCATCACAAGCCAAAAAGAAAAAAAAAAAAAAAAGGCACTGAAGAACTTAGTATTTTTCCTAAAAGAAAGTTCAACTTGTCCTGACCATCAGAGCAGAACTTAGGCATGTTCCTCTAGCTTCTTTTTTCTCCCAGTTTCATTCTGGGGAGAGGGTCTACAGGTGAAACCTTTGGCTGTGTCCTTGATGTTCCAGTTTAGAGAAGCCAGCCAAAAGTGTTACTGCTTTACTTCCACCCTGCTCCAGGGAAATCCTGATAATCCAAATGGAGTTGTCAGCTGCCCACTTCTCTCTTTTTTTTGGCTCCAGATGTTGTTCCTGATACTGAACAGAGGGGAACAGTTCTGAACTGTGGGAAAGCACTAATTTACACTCAATTAGAGAGATCAATACACCTGTAAATGGAAGGGATGATGAAGAAGCAAGTGAGGTAACCTTATCTCCTTTCTTCAAACCACTCCTCTACTCCCTTCCTTCTGGTTAGGAGAGGACGATGGAGAAGGTCTCGTAGAGGGTGAGGGTAGGGAAGGTCTGTCAAAGGGGTGAGAGTAGCCTGGGAAGATTACAGAAAATTTAGGGAATTCTATATTACAGTGATAGGATCTTTTCTACATCAATACTGATCCGAACTAGTAACTTTTTCTAGAAAAGAGCAGATCTTTTTGGAGCTCTTTATGTTTGCCAGGGTTAAACCTGAACGCAGCAGGAGCAGATAGGTTGAATTTGGATGGGTTTGGAGAAGAGATCTGTCTGCTCAGCACTGGTCTGACTGCATGCAAAGCAGGAACCAGGGCGGGAATTGAGGTGAAATCCTGCACCTTTGTGGTCCTGCAGCCTCTCTAAGTATATCATGATTCTTGAAGGAGAGCTGTGTCAAGTTGTAGCTGTGCTGAGGTTGTGTAAACATGGCAGGAGTAGCCTTTCTCCTCTTGGTGCCCTGCGCGAGGAGTGTGTGAGGGCAGCTTGGCGACGGGAGCTGAATTAAGTTTGCTGCTGCGGGAAGGAGATCTGGCTCTCTTTATGTGCTTCCATGCCCCGAGTGATCCACCTTTCCTCTGTGCCAAAGTCACTATTCGTCTGATCTGTATGAGCCAGGTGCACTACAAAACTATTCACTTGTTGGATGGTTGCTCTGCTGTTTTCACTGGCTTGACCAGACCTACAGTGCAGTCAGGGCTTGCTCAAGGTAAAAGACTCAGGGATGGAGAGAGGTAAAGTGTGCAGGGACCCCTCCCCTCTTCTCAGCTTTGACAACAGTGAATTACTAAGGCCATGTAAAAAAATGCTTTGTTAGGTTTTTTTTTTTTAAAGCATGTTTGGCTTTTTTTTGTATAATCAGGAAGTTAGCTTCCAAACCCTTTTCTTCAATAATCCACACAGTGGTAAGTAAAGGGCAGTAAAAAAGGGAAACAGATTACTTTTTTTTGAGGGGGAAAAAATCCTTCTTAACATGCAATTATTAACACAGGCACACACACACAAAAAAATCAGTTGTTTTCATGGTCTTAATTGTTTCTTCCTTCTTCCTACACACATAGACATTCCCTGTAATTAAAACCAAGCACTAACTCTGCATCAGGACTTCACCTCATTCAGGATTTTAATTGGTGAGACAGCCAATTANAGGGAAGGTCTGTCAAAGGGGTGAGAGTAGCCTGGGAAGATTACAGAAAATTTAGGGAATTCTATATTACAGTGATAGGATCTTTTCTACATCAATACTGATCCGAACTAGTAACTTTTTCTAGAAAAGAGCAGATCTTTTTGGAGCTCTTTATGTTTGCCAGGGTTAAACCTGAACGCAGCAGGAGCAGATAGGTTGAATTTGGATGGGTTTGGAGAAGAGATCTGTCTGCTCAGCACTGGTCTGACTGCATGCAAAGCAGGAACCAGGGCGGGAATTGAGGTGAAATCCTGCACCTTTGTGGTCCTGCAGCCTCTCTAAGTATATCATGATTCTTGAAGGAGAGCTGTGTCAAGTTGTAGCTGTGCTGAGGTTGTGTAAACATGGCAGGAGTAGCCTTTCTCCTCTTGGTGCCCTGCGCGAGGAGTGTGTGAGGGCAGCTTGGCGACGGGAGCTGAATTAAGTTTGCTGCTGCGGGAAGGAGATCTGGCTCTCTTTATGTGCTTCCATGCCCCGAGTGATCCACCTTTCCTCTGTGCCAAAGTCACTATTCGTCTGATCTGTATGAGCCAGGTGCACTACAAAACTATTCACTTGTTGGATGGTTGCTCTGCTGTTTTCACTGGCTTGACCAGACCTACAGTGCAGTCAGGGCTTGCTCAAGGCAAAAGACTCAGGGATGGAGAGAGGTAAAGTGTGCAGGGACCCCTCCCCTCTTCTCAGCTTTGACAACAGTGAATTACTAAGGCCATGTAAAAAAATGCTTTGTTAGGTTTTTTTTTTTTAAAGCATGTTTGGCTTTTTTTTGTATAATCAGGAAGTTAGCTTCCAAAC